>OZ038517.1:1672285-1679785 GCA_964036315.1 Acanthosepion esculentum
TGAGCCGAGTTCGAATTCTAGTCGAGTTCATTGCATTCAGTTACGCGCAAATGCTCTTGGGAAAGAGATAAATAGATGCATTCCCCCTAGCTATGGGTTAAATAGAAAATCTGACCATTTTCTCTAGCTGAGTAGGAGAAGGACATCTTCATTTTCTCAATCAGTGTAGGAGAAGGACATCTCCCAATTTAAAAACCGTAGTAATTGTCTCTGGTTTCCGACCCTCAATAATGAGGATGGGTAGAAGCAAAAAAGAAAAAAAAAGGAGGATGAAGGGGACAGATTATGAAAATACGTGAAAACTGAAGTGTTCTGGGAAGTATCCCCTCAGGAGTTTGTTTCATAAGGCAGCGGTTTTTGGGGTGAAGCTATTAGAATGGCACTTCTCTTCTTATCAATAGAGTGCGGAGGGAAGAAGGTGGGAAGGTCGCCCTGGTTTGCGACGATGCATCTCCGGCGGAGGGGTTGTAAATTTGATAGTAAGTCATCACCTACAAAGCCGCCTAAACGTATGAACTTGCTAACTGAGAAAACTCTCCCAGAGAATCCATAGCTGACGAGTTTGTGTATCAGTCTCTGATGTCACACCCTGCCAAAAGCCTTCGAGGTATCTAAGGCGATCGCTCTCGATATGTGATTATAATCAGCTATTCCATGTCCTGGGTAAGAGGATTAACTCCATCCAGCAGCAAGGCCTCTGATCAGGAAGTTTTGAGTAGCGTGGAACGACCTCTTAATTGCTGTTGTTCCTAGGTCTGTTCTGACACGGGGTGGTGGCACATGTCCGGATCCCAGCTATGGGCAAATACTTTAAACCCCCAAACTGGGGTCAAAACACTAGGAAAGTGTAAATATAGGTTTTAATACCAGCAATAATATGTTTGAGGAAATAATTATTACCAGCAATAAATTTTTGAAGGTCAAAATATTACCAGCAATAAATTTTTAAGGAAAATAATATTACCAGCATTACATTTTTGAAGGAAAAATATATTACCAGCAATTAATTTTTTGAAAAAATATTACCAGCAATACATTTTTGAAAAAAAATATTACCAGCAATATATTTTTATAGGAAAAAAAATATTACCAGCATTACATTTTTTGAAAAAAATATTACCAGTAATTATTCTTTAAGGAAAAAATATTGCCAGCAATAAATTTTTGGTAAAAAAATATTATCAGCAATAAAAATCTTGTCGGCATTAAATAACCCATTGAAGTTGATATGTCGTAAACCAAACCAAACCAAACCAATCAACTATTCCACTGGTTCTATACGTGGTAATAGTTAAGAGATCAGCGGTGGATGTAGAGGAGGAAACACCTACTGATTGTCGCTAAAATGGTTGTTTCCGTTGAGGTCATCAACGACTTTCTTGATAACTTCAGAAGCTTCGCTGATTACATTAATATGTATGATACGGCAACATTGTGACGTAGACGAGGGCTCAGCTGCGTTCTTGTACACAGGAGCAGACACTAGACACATAGCATGAGTTTGGGAATGAGATAGCGATTAAATAAGATTGGAGACAGTTCTGGGCTAAAGTTCTTGAGAACAACAACAGGGATTCTATCCGGACCAGTAGCCTTCGTAGATTCAAAGCTTTTACTAAGTCTGGAAATCTCCGGAGTCGAGCTCGAGATATCAGAAGCCTTATGCTTCTTCAGGTGGAGGAAGTCAAGTAAAAATTGTCTTTGTCGTCTAACGCAGAGGCAGAGGAAAATCTAATCGCAAAGAGATTAGCCTTATCCGATAAAAATAAGATTACCTCGGGGCCATGTATGATTGAGGCACTGACTCTTTGCCTCTGTAGAGAATTGCATTTGCGATTTTCCAAAACACGAGGGTTTTGTTGTTTTCTATTTTGGCTTGGACTGTCTGTGTATCGTTGTTCTTTAAATTATCCAAGACACTTCAAGCGGTTTCGCGCAGTTCTGAATAAGGCAAGAGTACTACACAACCTTCAAATAGTCATGTTTAACTTTCAGTGGCTTCGTATTCATCTACAATTCACCATTCCTGTAGAGCAGGGTTGTCTCAATTGACGGATCCGGTAAATTGCTCGAAATCACTTGCTCGACAGTAAATTGCCCGAAATCAATTGCTCAGCAGTAAATTGCCCGAAATCAATTGCTCGACAGTAAATTGCCCGAAATCAATTGCTCGACAGTAAATTGCCCGAAATCAATTGCTCGGCAGTAAATTGCCCGAAATCAATTGCTCGAGAGTAAATTGCCCGAAATCAATTGCTCGACAGTAAATTACACGCAATCAATTGCTCAAAAAATGATTTCTCGAACTATCAATTGCTCGAAAGTCAGTTTGCTCGAAACCTGTGGTTAAAAAAAATAAAACTACATTGTTTCTAATATTTACTATAAGATAAAATAATACAACTTTATTGTTGTTAACTGAACAATTAAAATAAAAGAACGACTACATTTATATAACAGGTCTTATTTTTTTTCTCGAAAGGCAGTTTGCGCGGAACCTGTGGTTAAAAAAAGAAATAAAACACATAATAAAACACATGCTAAGCATTTCCTTTTTTTGCACATTTCACATTCCCAGTAAATCTTATTGATCACTGTTTTGTCCTTAATATATATATATATCCATCCAAACACAACTTCTTTCCTTTTTCGCTCTCAACAAAAGTCATGTCCATCACTAGGGTTCGAGATCTCCAAAATTACTGAAATAGAAATAGAAAATAAATACAGAAAAAATAATCAGGACTGCTAAAGTTGAGTGTCGTGGCTCCTTTTATATCCAGCTCCGTTGACGGGTCGGGAGACGGCGCAGTTTACGTGGGGCTTCGAGCTTCGAAATTACTTCAAGCAATCTGCTTTTGGAGCAATTGATAGTTCGAGAAATGATTTTTCGAGCAATTCATTTCAAGCAATTTACTTAGATCCCTCAATTGATAACCAGTAAATAATTATAAAGCTTGAAATTTTTCTGATTTTTTCTGATTAACAGTGATGAAAAAAAGGGCACAGGCAACATATTTCCACGATTCGCATATTAAGGTTCGAAAAGCCGCAGTTTGGCCAACCCTCATGTAGAGTGTAGTAGTGTCAGTCTTACTGACAATTTTCGCCGGACCCTGTTCACTGACATGCATATCATGCTCCCCGAAATTGGTGTACCATCTGCGCCTGACTGCTATTTCAGTGGCAGTTGATTTAAACGGTTTACACCTGGCCTCATTAGAATTTTCCTTCTCAAAGATGAACTGCCTTCACCACGGCTATGTTGTTCCATCTATCACTGTGACAGGTTGTACTGTGCGACAGCTTATCAGTATCACGAATCAAACAAGAACGTTAAAACCTGACCTGACGCGCCGCTGTAGTTAATGGATTCTGGTACTGTCTGGATATTAACATCTTGAGGGAGCCCATACACGGATGCTGGAAGCTATAATTAACATCTCTTGGAGACAACACGCAACTAAATGACAGGTCTATGGATCCATCTCTGAGATTTCTACAAGAAACAAGAACTTGCGAGCAAAAGTGTACTGCTCTGAAAACCTAGCTGTGGCGGAAGACGGGTTGGTCACTCAGCAACCACATCCGTTGACTTACTATATAGAGGCACAGGATGCCACCCTAATAAACCTACCGACCTTGATTCGGATCTGTCATGGCTAGTGAGATCAACTCATGAATGTCCGAGTTAGCACGTTTTTGAGAGTTTCCTCAGATAGAGATAGTAATGTTTGCCATGGCAGCATCACACCGAGGCGTCAACCAGGGTTGAACATTTGACTTTTGATGATATTTTTGAGTGGTTGAAGTTTTCTATGCCGGAGAGGACCCATTTAGAATTGAGAGAGCCTTTTATGGAAGTTACGTTTTTGAAGAGAGCTGAGAGGGGTTCTTTTGCAATGTAGGACCTGAAGCTGTCCTAATCAGCTTTGGTATATCGATAGATTCCCCTATGAAATGTAATGTCTGAGGAGGTCTCTGGTCTTGCATCAACCTTGACATGGATTAACGTATGGTGTGAGGTGCCCAAAGGAGGTAACAACTCCGCGGAACATTGATCAGGGCATGATCAGTTAGGGAGGGGTTTAAAAGTTTTGCATGGTGCCCATCTGTGTCAGAAACACGAGTAGGTTTATCCACCATCGAAGTTACTTATGCAGATGATCTGGCCACCATGAGTTACTCTATATCATTACAAGTTCAAAATGGCAAAATGAGAAAACCCAAAGTAAAAACTAGAAAACAAGAATGCAAATTCAAATAGAGTAGGTTTTAATCATCTCTCAGTTGCGTCTCTGTCCCCAGGTAGAGGAAATTAACACTGTGAAGTGCCCATCTCCAGGCAACAGCTTCGCGAGGCTACGCCCTCTCTTGGCACAATGGGGTGGAGTCATGGATAAATACCTGTACACTAATAATAATATTTTTTTCAGTACGTTCTAACAAGTGATATTTTACAAATTCTAAATAAATTGGTCAGTGGCGATTCTGGAACTCTGAATGGGGGTATGGGGGTGGTCTACATGGAGGTATTTTTTTTGGGGGGGGTATTTGAGGGCCGAGATTTTTCTGAGGATGGGGGAGGTGCAAATTCAAGCAGCGTCTTTATTTTCATACTACACCACTATCGTATACACAACTTAGGAATGAGTTTTAGTTACTTCACTAAATTAAACTGAAAAAAAAACTTTTCATTCATAATAGTGGAGTTCTCATGTATTCTTGCCCTCTTCCCCCCCCCCTCTCAAGCTGTTGGACCACAAGAGAAGTTAACTTCAAAACAAAATCAAAGGGTTCGTTAATACTAACATCAATGCTAGCAGGACAGTGTAATTTGTTAGCTCTGATTTTTTTTCCTCTCCAAAACTTAGAAAAACGGGCGTTGGGAAACCGAGGAGTCAACCAAAATTCGGCGGGGGGCATTGGCTCCCTCTGCCACCCCTAGAATCGCCGCTACGTAGCACATTTATTTTCTTTAATAGCGTCCACTTCTGCACAATGTCACAGTAGCTGGCCACTAGTATTCGAGAATATCCATCTATGAGGGCGGGCTAGCCAATCCCTATTGCAGACGCTCGCTCAGGCACATTTATGTTTGCTCACAACATACAGAGCCAATCTGTGGTTTATACTGCAACTATTTTGAGCACACCTTAGTTACAGTTTCGGGGAGAGAGCGTTTTATCTAGCGTGATCAACAATCTGAGCAACTCAAACCCTCGGTCACGATGACTTGTGACTTCGTGCTAGCACAGCACCCAGGATTCCGTCTACCCAATTTCACTCATAAGGCTTGGGTCAACCTGTAGTTAGGTTTTCAGACACTTTTCAAAAGTGCTGCACGCTGGGATCGCCCCCTCTATACCGATAACATCAGGAAGTCTCCTTCTGACAAATCAACCGTGGGGAGATTCGAAACCCGGTCTCAGAATTTTAACCACTCGGCCACGTGTCTATATGTAATATATATATAAATGAATATATATGATGAAATTATAAATTCATTATTTAAATATGATGAAGATAACTTAATTATGTAATATATTAAGATTTATTATGATTAATACAATTTAAAATTAATACAAATTAATAATTTATTTACCTATTTTTACTATATAATTAATTAAATATATAGTATTGAATGGATTAATATTAATTTTATAATTTTACATAATATTAAAGTGTTGAGATTATATAATTACATTTCACTAAATACATAAGTAATAAACAATTAAATTAATATTTACCATTTGGTAGGTGTATAGATTTATCTTAAGGTTTCCTAATAATAATTTGATATAAATATATAATTTATGATGAGTTATTAGTATTAAAAAATTTTTAATAATTAAAATTTTTAAATTCACATTTTCCTTTATCTATAGTTTTTTAAACTCTTCTTTTTCTTAACTTTTTGTTCGTGTTTTTATGTAATTTTTTTATGAGAATTTTTTCCCATTTGTACCAGAGTTAATTTTAGGTCTCTTTTCATCTTCAGCCGTCTTTTTGTTTCTGTCTAGACTTGTTCCTTTCACGCCCACCCTAACCACCTTAGTTTCTTTGTCTCTCTATCTCTTTATAAATCCCATTTCCCTTACATGTTGTTTGTTCCTCTTCTTTCTTCTTTTTCCTCCTTATTTTTCCTTCCTGCCTTTCTTTCTTCCTTCCTTCCTTCCTTCCTTAATATTTATTTTTCAAATTTCTTTAAAAAAAAAACCCAAAAACCGTTAGAATTCATTTCTTTTACAAATGTATTTGCATTGTCACGTCCCAGGGAGAAACGCGTGGGGACGAAATGGCCATCTGAATGGGGTAATTCGGCTTATATATATATATATATATATATATATATATATATATATATATATATATAATTTGGGTTTCATTTTTGGAATTACTTATGCTCTATAATAAATATATTGAGCTCCCTTTTGTGGATGAGTTTTAATATTTTATATTAATAGGATCTACTTGGATTACTTACCCACGGATTTGTTTACCCATATATATATATATATATATATATATATATATATATATATATATATATATATATATTCCACACCGGTGTTGATAAGACAGACGACCAATATCATCGTCTGCCGAAATAGGCTATTCCCCTATGAGGTAATTTTGGATTTATTTGTTTATGATATATATATATATATATATGTGTGTGTGTGTGTGTGTGTATGTGTGTGTGTGTGTGTGTGTGTATGTGAAGTTACTGAAGACTGCTCTATACGCCTACATCAAGTACCGTGAGAAAGTAGTGATGTCCTGGCTGCTGGAAGAACCTGTGCTGGCAATAGGGCTATGCAACATGTCACAGAAGCAGTAGAACCCAATCATGGCTATCAGACAAATTATGTGACCGCATCACCCCTTAACTCCTAACGCTACAGACTGCAACCCACTTCATTATTATGACGAGCAGCTGAGTCCTTGTAACCCCGAAGATGAGCTAAAGGCGAGGGTTATGAGAGCATTCACCAAATTAAACCAACAGACTGCCCAGATGAGTTTCAGGAGATTCTGAAGTCATTTGGAAGAAATAGCTTGTATGTTTTATTTCTTATTTAACAGTTAAAGTATTTAATCCTTGAAAATGGCTAAATGTATAGCCGAAAGCGCTGGGATAAAAAGAACATTCGGACAGTTTTTATATAATTTATCATCCGAAAAGAAAAAAAATTATTAGATCGTATGAGAAATTGTATTAAAAAATAAATAAAAGCACCTTGTCAGTCGTTTTTAATGAAATGTGCATGAAAGAAGGATTGCTGCCTAAATACACACACACACACTTATACATATTTACATACATACGTATATCTACATAAATACATATTATACACACACACACACACACGTACATATATATATATATATATATATATATATATATATATATATATATATATATGTATATATATATATATATATATATATATATATATATGTGTGTGTGTGTGTGTGTGTCTGTGTGTGTATATT
>OZ038517.1:1684785-1759785 GCA_964036315.1 Acanthosepion esculentum
CTTCTATTTCGTCAGAGACTTTATGGAGCAAACATTTCTAAATTGCTGGCTTGGGAGAAATGGACAACTTATTTTGGCAGCAAGGTCGTTTGTTGTCGCACCTTTACATCAAGGCTGTAGGTAGAATGCGGTTTACAAGAGAAAACCTGAAAAGAGTTGACGGTTTAAAATCTTTCATTCAAGAAAAGAAGAAATGCAAGTAAACAGATTGCAAATTTCCACTGCCAATTTCACTCATCTGGTTTCGGTAAATTAATTTTATTTACTGTTTGATTTGTTAAAAAAATTGTCTTGTCTTTATAACTCACTTTAACTTTACATTCGCTTTCAGATGTAACAGTTAATTTACAGACAGACTGTACACACACATGCATATATATATATATATATATATATATATATATATATATATATATATATATATATAAATATAAAAGTGAACATAGAAGTCAACAATTAGAGGTGACAGTCTGTTTCATGGTAGATGCAATCGTCAGGCCACTATATTTCTTCATATATATATATATATATATATATATATATATATATATATATATATGTATATATATATAAAGAAATATAGTCTTAAAATGTGCTATATTTATGGGATAAAGTGCTCAATATCAGAGATAGAGCGTGTGTAAATATAAAAGTGAACATAGAAGTCAACACTTAGAAGCAACAGTCTGTTTCATGCTAGTGCAATCGTTAGGCAACTCAGGTTGCCTGACGATTGCACTAGCATGAAACAGACTGTTGCCTGTAAGTGTTGACTTCTATGTTCACTTTTATATTTATATATATATATATATATATATATATATATATATATATATATATATATTGAATAATAAAAAATATTAAAAAATTAAAATCTTCAGACACTGGGTTGTAGATTAATATTCTTTCGTTTTTATTATTATTATTTCATTTATATTCCTCGACTAGTTTCGGCCAACATGGCCATCATCAGGAGAAAAAATATTTCTGCTTGCTGGTACCAGTGAACTACGGAAATGAATATATATATGAAAAAATATAGTTTTAAGGTGTGATATATTTATGGGATAACGTGTTGAATATCAGAGATACAGCGTGTGTAAATATAAATATAAAAGTGAACATTGAAGTCAACAGTCAGAGGCGACAGGCTGATTCATGCTAGACGCAATCGTCAGGCCTCTTCAATATTTACTTTTATATTCATATATATATATATATATATATATATATATATATATATATATATATATATATATATATATGCATGCATACATACAATACAATAGATGTCATCAGAGGGTTTCAATTCCTGACAACCTAACTGTCAGGGTTTCAATTCTCGGTAGAGGATGCGCACTGCTGATGAGTCCCAAATATAGGACGAAACGGTCGTCCAATGCTTTCTGCATTCTGTTGAGGATTCTTCTAAAACTCGATGAATTACTTAATTATAATTATCAAATCCTCCTAACAATTTTTCTATCATGTCTAAATCATTGCTTTATCCGGCTTCTAATGCTTCAGTTTGAGCGGATGGTGATAGTAGTCGTGGCTCCCGAGGGCACAGTCCTATGGTTACAGAGAACTTCAGTTGAGTTCCACCACGGAATATGTGAGCGAGCGGCGCTATATTGAGTCTGATTTGCTACCTCTCCGTCACCGAGGCCCGTTGGAACAGTTGGTATGATGTTTGCTTGACAACCTAACTGTCAGGGTTTCAATTCTCGGTAGTGGATGCGCACTGCTGATGAATCCCAAATATAGGACGAAACGGTCGTCCAGTGCTTTCTGCATTCTGTTGAGGTTTCTTTCAGACTCAATGAATTACTTAATTATATATATATATACATATATATGTATGTATTGCCTGGGGTATTGCTTGTTTAACTATGTTTGGTGAGGAGAGGGGGGATTTATTTTCTGTGTTTATGTTGCGTGACACTCTCATACAGCGACACATACATAATACATGTGAATGAAAATGTGCACACCTGTATATATGTCTGTGTGTGTGAGTGTCATTCCAAACAGACACGAAGGAAAATTCCCCCACTCACCGCCAAACATAGGCAAATAAGCATAAATAGATGCAATTTTAAAAAATAAACCAATTTGCTTGATGATCGCATATATATATATATATATATATATATATATATGAAAAAATATAGTCTTAAAGTGTGCTATATTTATGGGATATCAGAGATAGAGCGTGTGTAAATATAAAAGTGAACATAGAAGTCAACACTTAGAAGCGACAGTCTGTTTCATGCTAGATGCAATCTTCGGGCCATGTGTGCTGTTATTTTTCTCGGCTATTTATATATACGGGTCAGTAGTGCATTGTGGGTAGTTATTTTTGTCAGATATTTTACCGGAAGTCGTTTATTTGTTTATTTATTTATTTGTGTCAAATTATTAACGACTTCCGGTAAAATATCTGCCAAAAATGACTACCCACAATGTACCACTGACCCGTATATATAAATAGCCGAGAAAAATAACAGCACTCGTGGCCCGACGATTGCATCTAGCATGAAACAGACTGTCGCCTCTAAGTGTTGACTTCTATGCTCACTTTTATATATATATATATATATATATATATATATATATATATATATATATATATATATATATATATATATATATATATCCGGTACATTTACGTAGTAAAATTTCAAACATTTTCTACTAATATTTTAAAAATTCAACCATATTTGACAAATGATTACATATTGATTTAAATTTTCTTTCATTCTTTCTTTCTTTCTTTCTTTCTTTCTTTCTTTCTTTCTAAATTTATTCGTATCTGTCTTCTTCCAGCTTTATATATATGTATATACCAACACATGTATATCAACATCGTATTTTATATCGTCAAGCGCTCATTTTTTTTTACCCCAGGATAGGCGATAACGACACTAAGATGATGAGTGAAAGAGAATGAAACGATTTTAGAAGTAACCGGAAACCCAATCCTAACAGGAAACCAGGGATAAACCTCTAATCGTGTTCAAAACACGAGGAAAGAGAATAAACACACAGACACACACACACACACACTAGCTAATACATATATAAATCTATATATGACCATGTTCCTATCTATCTATCTATCTATCTATCTATCTATCTATCGTATTCTATTCAGCTATCTTTCCCTCCATCGGTATATATATATATATATATATATATATATATATATATATATATATATATATATATATATACATACCAACCTGTTTATATGTTTATATCTATCAGCACGTGCACGCATATATAACTACACACACAAGCACATATACACAAGCGCAATCTATCTATCTGTCTATCTATCTCAGTCTGTTGATATATCTATCAAACTATCTCGGTCTGTTTCTATCTATCTATCTATCTATCTATCTATCTATCTATCTATCTATCTAAGTCTGTTTATATCTATCTATCTATCTAAGTCTGTTTATATCTATCTATCTATCTATCTATCTATCTCAGTCTGTTGATATCTATCTATCAATCTATCTGGGTCTGTTTATATCTATCGTTTTATCTCAGTCTGTTCATATCTATCTATCTATCTATCTATCTATCTATCTATCTATCTATCTATCTATCTATCTACCTACCTACCTATCTATCTAAGTCTGTTTATATCTATCTATCTATCTATCTATCTATCTATCTCAGTCTGTTGATATCTATCTATCAATCTATCTCGGTCTGTTTATATCTATCGTTTTATCTCAGTCTGTTCATATCTATCTATCTATCTATCTATCTATCTATCTATCTATCTATCTATCTATCTATCTATCTATGACACACATAAACATGTAAATATATATAGGTATATGTATGTATGTATATAGTTTCCTCGTTACGAAATACCAAAGCAGTATACTTGATTGGAATCCAACTTTGGTATGTATATATATATATATATATATATATACATATATATATATATATATATATATATATATATATATATATATATATATATATATATATGTATATATATGTATATATATATATATATATATATATATATATATATATATATATATATATATATATATATATATATATATATACTTATATGCATGTAACTGTATATCAGCTACGTACAGAAGTAAATATATCTTATCGTTAATATATTGAGTACCTGCACCTGTTTACAATATGAAATTCTCTTCCGAAAATATGTTAGGAAAAGCATATCGACCCAGCTAAAAATAGCGACACCCCTCCCTCCTCACTAACTGCATTTCTTATCTTACCGAAAAAGTTGTTTCTAATCTTGATGCACATTTTCTCTCTTTCTTTCTTTCTTTCTTTCTTTCTTTCTATCAATCTATTTATTTCACTCTGTTCATTATCTGTCTATCTCAGTTTATCATGTATGTATGTGTGTATCTAACACAGCATCTTCATACTTCTATCTATCTATCTATCTATTTCAGTCTGCACATTATCTATCTATCTATCTATCTATTTCAGTCTGCACATTATCTATCTATCTATCTATCTATCTATCTATCTATCTATCTATCTATCTATCTATCTATCTATCTATCTATCTATCTATGCTCATATCTATCTATCTATCTATCTATCTATCTATTTCAGTCTGCACATTATCTATCTATCTATCTATCTATCTATTTCAGTCTGCATATTATCTATCTATCTATCTATCTATATATATATATATTTCAGTCTGCACATTATCTATCTATCTATCTATCTATTTCATTCTGCACATTATCTATCTATCTATCTATCTATCTATCTATCTATCTATCTATCTATCTATCTATCTGCTTGTACATATCTTTCTCAATCAATTGTTTTACCTTTTTATCGATCTCTTAATCGATTTGTTTGTGCATTAAACCTCCAAAATAGGATCTTCAATTTGGGTGGAAATCTCAAGATGGCTTTCAGCTGAACCGTGTGAATCAACCTCAGAGTCTGAATCGGTAAAACTTCCATCATTCTCTCTCGTAAGTTTCCGTTTTATTTCGACCAAAGTTTGCCAGTTTTGGGGAAGATTTCACGTAGCCTTATCTTTCACCCATCCCTACCCACTTCGTGGATTTTCTGAAAGCTAAAGCATTTTCTACAGATTTTCGTTTTGAACTTCAAAATAAAATCTTCCATTTTTTGTTGTTGTTGTTGTTGTTGAAAGGAAATCACTCGAAATATTCGGTGAATCTGTTGTACTTACATGGACCGTCTTTTAGAAAATAAAATATATCTTTTCTTTTTCTTTTATGGCTTGCAGTAATATTCTATATTTATGTTGATCAGTTTTATTTCAGATCGCAATTTAGGCTTCAATACGAGTGATGAAAATCTCTTTAACAAATAAACTCGAAAGAGAACAGAAAAAAGATTGGGCAAAATAGAAAATTCGTTTGGTTTATTATATGAGGAGAAAGTATGAATAAAATTAGATCAGCTTGGAACAAAAGTTTTTACGAAATTTACGATTTAATATAAATATCTTGAAAGTTGTCTTTCCATCCGATTCGTGGCTTTTGAAAACATTTGGATACGTGAATCGATACGATGTTTGGGTGCCGAAAAACAAAAACAGAAAAAAACAAACGGAAAAAATGTATTAACCTTATTTGAGTTCGCGGGCCTGTGCACAAATGCAACCAGATCGAAACATTTTTAAACGAACGATCACAGGCGATGAAAAATGATTGCTTACAACAATGTGGAGCGTAAAAGGCGCTGGAGAAAAAAAATGAGACACTCTTAACCACTCGAAAGCCGGAAAAAATAAAATAAAAAAACAAACTGAAAAAAATTTATTAACCGTATTTGAGTTCGCGGGCCTGTGCACAAATGCAACAAGATCGAAACATTTTTAAACGAACGATCACAGGCGATGAAAAATGATTGCTTACAACAATGTGGAGCGTAAAAGGCGCTGGAGAAAAAAATGAGACACTCTTAACCACTCGAAAGCCAGTGTTCATCCAAATAAGGTGTTTTTTGTGTATATTGTAGGATTGAAAAAGCATTGGGAGCTCCTGCTGCCAAATCTGACGTTGAATTCAGACATGTATACTTCACGGTTAGAGCGATTTAAGGCGGCATTCGATGAAACCGTCTAGGATTGACCGACTGAAAATGATAAAATCTTCCATCAGGGCAACGCTAGATTCACATGTCTTTTCTCCTCACCCCGCCCCCGGGAGAAATTGGTCCAGCTTAGTTTGGATATTTATCTTTAATCATATCTCCCGAGGCAAGGTGGAAATGTCAGGAGTACGCAGGAGTTTATAGGGAGAGAAAGTTAAAGAAAAGACTGGAAATAGGGAGGATGGAAAAAAAGACAAAAGGTGAACGGGATTCAAGAAGATATAATATGGCGAATGACGCTGCATTTAAATTTTTTAAGATTGTAGTTATCACGAAAGCAAGTAAATGGAAGGGAGTTCCACTGTCGGGATGTGTGAAAAAAGAAACTGTTGGATTAGAAGTGGTGGTTCCATCTAGCTATTTCCACAGTAAAATGGTGGGACCTAATTGCCAATCTAGTAAAACGTTTACATTATTCGAACTAAATAGTGTACATAATGCCTCATCTCAGAAATATAGACAGACACAGTAGAACGTTTAAATTAATGCAGTCGGAGCACCAAGAATAAACTATCGTTAGAGCAGTTGCCATGAAAATAGGCAGGGAGAAGCCATGCCACGTCGGTGAGAAGATGTCTGAAGTTAAGATACCTTGTTAGGATAGATTACATTAGAGATCTTTCTTTGGATTTTGTCAAGAAATCTTCCATTACATCCACCCTACTCACCAGAACTTGAACCTTTGCATTACAACTAATTTGGATCCCTACAAAATGATCTTAATTCTCAAAATTCTCTGGAAGCCTGTAAAAATCACTTGGACTAGTTCATCCCTCAGAAAGATGCCAATTTCTTCGTTGATGTGATGAGACATCTGCCTCAAAGATGGCAAAAGTTATAAAGAACGGAAATGTCCCATATATGGCTGAAGGAATCTATCTACAAATATTTCAATATTGTTTGAGAAACTCTCTTCAAAACGTCATAAATTTGTTGCTGTTCAATAAAATGAATAAATAAATAAGTAAATAATTGCGAAAAACAAAACAAACGATTCTTATTTGTATTTTATCAACTTTTCGATATATTAAATATAAATGATCCCTCAATCTCCTGCCTTGCCCTGTCGACGAGGACAAGAATGCATCGACTGCTTAGAAGTGTGAGATCCGTACCAATGAGGCCACCTACTGGGTGGCTGCTTGCGGACTCGGGTATGGACAACTATTATTTACACTTTTCACAGAAAATATTCGTCCTCCGACAGGATTCGAACCTGTATCCTATACGGAACCGTCATAGCTTGACGTGCCTTAACCGATTTGGCTACAGAAGAGCGTTCGGTTAGAAAGGTCGAATTTATTGCCTTTAAACTTCAATCTTCTATGAATCTCTCACGTACATTCATATCTGCTCAAAGCGTGTCCAAATGTAAACAAATGACGTCACACATTATGAAATGGACAAAGTCCGACAATTATTTTAAGACATTTTTAAGTTTATACATCCTTTTTTATAGATACAAATATTTAAGTAAATGCTCTGTTTATAATAAACAGTATTAAACAACATTTCTCGATCATTCAGGCCGCTAAATATTGTTTAATACTGTTTATTATAAACAGGGCATTTACTTAAATATTTGTATCTATAAAAAGAACGTGTAAATATAAACATATATAAACATGTCCAGTGTTTAACTATAGGTTCAAGTATTAAAAAATAATGTTAACCTATAAACTGAAAGAATTTCTCTCACTGCCTTTTGCCATCTTCAGGGAAAGATGGGGGGATCTATTTAGGTGGGAGCCATACAAAATCCGACATAACCAATGAAAATGGGTTTCAACACTTGATTTGCATATTTTCAGTATGTTGGTTGCCTCCTCTGTGGTAAAATGTTAATTATGTATTTAATATATTAGACTGATCTCAGTTTCAATTCGTTGACTTGGTTGACCCCCATTCAGCGAGAAATTGCCCTTTTGAAATTAATTTCCTACTTTTTACTTTCTTGTCAGATCCTACGATTTTCAAAAAATACAATGTCAGTTGTCATTATCTGTTTCCTCGAAAGCTGTTCTTTTATTGTCCTCTCAGTTTCTCGGCAGGGTTAGTCCTAGTGACTTTTATTGCCTTGCTTCGAGTGAAGGGATTAAAAAAAAGAAAAAGAAAAAGAAAAAAGAGAACATAAAAGGAAAAAGAGGACAAAAAAGAGAAGAAAAAAGAAAAAAGGGAAAAAAAGAACAAAAGGGAAAGAAAAAGAGAAGAAAAAACGAAAAGAGGACAAAAAAGAAAAAAAGAAAGAAAAAGAGAACAAAAAGAAAAACGAGAGAAAAGAGAACAAAAAAGAAGGAAAAAGAAAAAAGAGAACAAAAAAGAAAAAAGAGAAACAAAAAGAGAAAAAAGAGAACAAAAAGAGAAAAAAAAGAAAAAAGAGAACCCTTTTTGTTCTCTTTTTTCTTTTTTTTTTCTCTTTTTCAAAAAAAGAACAAAAAGAAAAAAGAGGACAAAAAAGATAAAAAGATAAAAAAGTGAACAAAAAAGAAAAAAGAGAACACAAATGAGAAAAAGAAAAAAGAAAACAAAAAAGAGAACAAAAAAGAAAAAAGAGAACAAAATAAAGAGAAAAAAAAAAACAAAAAAAGAGAACCACTTGAGATATGTTCAGTTATTTACATCATCTTCTCCATGAATCGCAGAGATCTTTTTTAAATTTCATTTTGCCTTTGAGACAATTTATAGCTGACTTAAACTCATAAAATTGAAAACAAAACTGATTTTGTTCTATCTTCAATTTAAAAATAAATAAATATAACACCAGCATTTCAAAAGAAATATATGCTAACATGTCAGCTGGCTCAAACCAATTAAAAGCGGTCATTTCCAATGAGGTTAATTAAAACGAAACGCTTCTAATGCTATCTGGAGATAATAACAACGTCATTTTGGGCCAATGATATAAATAAAGCTTGGTTTCAAAATATCAATTTGCCATTCGGTTCATTTGAGCTTCGTGCTTGCAACCCACGTCAATAAAGGAATATTTAAGAAATCAGAAATAGGGAAAGAAGATCGATCAAGAAAAAACACGATGACAGCGCATTTCTAAATGAATTAACAGTTAGCTGAAAAGAAAACTAGATTTCTAATTTATAAAGCTCCTTTTTTTTTCTTTAATTAATCAGCGTTCTGGTCCAGTTTGTTACTATAGACACCTACAAATTCAATATTTAAACAATCCTCCAGTGGCTCGCATGCTTGTAAAATCCCCTCTGTATTAGAGAAACGAACGAGAAAGCTTGCTGCTTGCTACTTGTACACAATCAAATAGATATTTTTTGTTTCCTGAATTTATCGATCTTCTGAGAGCAGGGCGTATTTTCAATGTTTTTTTTTTGTTTTTTTTTTTTACCTATACTTTTCCTACTTACCTATATTTCTTTGTAGGTTTTATAAACGTAAAAACGAGTATATGCTCTTACCTTGACGCTGCACACGTGACATATTATCTCTCCTCACACACACCCACGCATCCGGAAAAGGACTAAAAATGGGGAAAGAGAAAGAAAGAGACAAAGAGAGAAAAAGAAATAAAGAGAGAAAGAGAGAGACGAAGAGAGAAAAAGAAAAAGAAATAAAGAGACAAAGAGGAAAAAGAATTAAAGAGAGAAAGAAAGAGAGAAAAAGAATAAGAAATAAAAGAGAAAGAAAGAGAGAAAAAGAAAAAGAAAGAAAGAAAGAAAGAAAGAGAGAAAGAGAGTAGAAGAAAAATAACGAGAGAAAGAGAGAGACGAAGAGAGAAAAAGAAATGAAGAGAGAAAGAAAGAAAGGAAGAAAGAAACAAAGCGAGAAAGAGAAAAAGAAATAAAGAGACAAAGAGAAAAAAGAATTAAAGAGAGAAAGAAAGAAAAAGAAATAAAGAGAGAAAGAAATAGAGAAAAAGAAAAAGAAAGAAAGAAAGAGAGAAAGAGAGTAGAAGAAAAATAACGAGAGAAAGAGGGAGACGAAGAGAGAAAAAGAATTAAAGAGAGAAAGGAAGGGACAAAGATAGAAAAAGAAAAGAGAAATAAAGAGAGAAAAGACAAAATGAGAAAAAATAAAGAAAGAAAGAGACAAAGAGAGAAAACGAAAAAGAAATAGAGAGAGAAACAAAGAGACAAAGAGAGAAGAAGGAATAAAAAGAGAAAGAAAGAGATAAAGAGAGAAAAATTAAAATAAAGAGAGAAAGAAAGAAAGAGACAAAGAAAGAACAAAGAAATAAAGAGAGAAAGAAAGTGGCAAATAGAGAAAAAGAAAGAAAGAAAGAGACGAAGAGAGAAAAAGAAAGAGAAATAAAAAGAGAAAGAATGTGACAAAGAGACAAAAAAGGAAATAAAGGGAGAAAGAAAGAGATAAAGAGAGAAAAAGTAAAAGAAATAGAGAGAAAGAATGAGAAATATAGAGACGATGGTAGTGTTAAAAAATTTCAAATTTTACAATAGCTTCCTAGAAAAATCTAATCGAAATCTGATCTACATGTGCGAGTACATTAAACATATATGAAATTATTTTGTATGGGATTACCCTACATTGTTATTTAATTCCTCCTAACACCGCTAGGTGGTGTTCTGTAAAACTGTACAAAAGGAAAGGGCATATCCGCTTTTTCTCTTCGATCGGTCTCAACAAGAGACTATGGTGTTACAGTTTATTGGGTACCCCTATGTACTAGTGAGCCAACCAAAATGAGCTGACTCATTTTATAGTCCACCAAGAGAAGAGTTAACCAATCAGAAAGATTAAAATATTCAACCTGACGTGTATAAAGGCATTTTGTTTTTTTCTCCGAATATTCACTGTCAACCTCTGATATTGAAGACCTGAAGAATTACTGAACAGATGCCACTAGTGATATTGACGTTATTCTATTGAGCACATTACGTACTGCCCTGGAATCTATATTCAAAGACTACGGTGAACATGGTCAAAATGTACCTCATTTCTTTTCAAGGGTTTTTTTTTAATCCTCCAACGAACCATATGCCACCTTAATCTCAACAAAACTCAAGTCTTTAAGAACGCCAACATCTGTTCGAAAAAGCCTCACACAATTTCAGTAATATTCCCACTACAGCCTATCCCATAAATATATATCTCCCACCAACAAGAAAATATCCCTATTCAGCAAATTGTTCATATATATATATATATATATATATATATATATATATATATATATATATGAAGAAATATAGTCTTAAAGTGTGCTATATTTATGGGATAAAGTGTTCAATATCAGAGATAGAGCGTGTGTAAATATAAAAGTGAACATAGAAGTCAACACTTAGAGGCGACAGTCTGTTTCATGCTAGATGAAATCGTCATGCAACTAGTTGAAACAGACTGTCACCTCTAAGTGTTGACTTCTATGTTCACTTATATATATATATATATATATATATATATATATATATATATATATATATATATATATATAAATGGTCGTACTCGCTTAGAAAACCCTTGGGTATGTTGACTTGCAGTAGTACAAACTAGTGTCCAAGGAAAACTGAGGAATGAAAAAGCTCAGAGCCGAAAGAAAAAAAAATCCTCCAACACGAGTAAAAGTAAGAGGAACTGTCTGTTTCATGCTTAAACACAGTCGTCAGGTCTGACGATTGTCCTTAGCATGATTGTCACCTCTGGGTATTGAATTCAATGCCTACTTATACATGTATATATATATATATATATATATATATATATATATATATATATATATATATATAGTGGCACTCGCTTGGAAAAACCTTGGATAATTCAACTTGCAGTAGAACAAACCAGTACCCAAGGAAAAATGAGGAATAAAAAAAGAAAGAACCAAGAACATGAAATTGAGGCGAAAACAATGGCCCAGAGTTCAAGCTGAAAGTCCAAAGAAAAAATAAGCCTCCAAGACGAGTAAAGGTAACAACGTAATGTGCTCAATAGATGAAGTAGAGCAAACCTAAGATAAACCTAAAGAGAGAGCCAGGAAAACCTAACTAGGTTTCACCTAAACGGCATTTCCCTGACGATCCGTTTAGGTGAAACCTAGGTAGGTGTACCTGCCTCATTAGGTTTATCTTATATATATATATATATACACAAATACACAAATTTTAAATATAAAAAACTAAATAAAAGCACCTTGTCAGTCGTTTTTAATGAAATGTGCTTGAAAGAAGGATTGCTGCCTAAATACACAAATATATATATATATATATATATATATATATATATATATATATATATATATATATGATCAATTTGCCGTTAGCTACCAATCTACGGGTAATGATCTATTTATAAAAAAATAATTATTAATTTTTGTTTCTTTGCTTACTTTAAATTTAAAGTAGATCATATTTGTTTGCCTGATCAGGACTAAAGACGATAAACCTCATATCCCTTCTGTTTTTTTTTTCGTAAAAAGAGATTGCATTTTCCTTTTAGATCTAAAGAAATCGTTCACTCGTCAGTTATTTACAATCACCGGATGAGATGCATTGATACGCATCGAAACATGACTTATGTAGCTATTTTCTCATGTTCTGGGTGTAATATCCTAAAATCACTCTCTCCTTCTCTCTCTCTCTCTCTCTCTCTCTCTACACACACACACACACACACACACACACACACACACACACACACACATATATATATATATATATATTATATTATAAATTAACTGATTTAAAATATGTTTTTTTTTCGCTACACATTAATAACCATGTTTCAAAAATGGAAGCTAAAAGCTTCGAATTTAATTTTGTTATTAAATTAAAGACATTAGTTCTATTCCTCGTCAAGCAAATTTATAATATTAATGCTCTGTAAATTTACATTGAGTACTATTGTGTAAAAATAAAAATATCTATAAGAACACCGAATTATATATCTTACTTTTCTTTCTTTTAATATATATATATATATATATATATATATATATATATATATATATATATATTATGAAATGGACTAAGTCCGACAATTATTTTGACAATCCGTCCGGTAAATGTTGTTAATAATATTTACTAATAGTTAATAATATTTACAAAGCATTTACTTAAATATTTGTATCTATAAAAATAACGTATAAACAGAATACCCCCCCCATATATATATATATATATATATATATATATATATATATATATATATATGAACGGATGAAACCACTCATTATCCGGTGGCCACTTCCACCAGAAAAATACACCACGTCACAAATTTAAAATAGTGGCAGATTGGTTCGTTGAAATTTAAATTTTTTTAAAAATTACATAGAGATGGCTGTAGTACAGAGTTGTATTATCCTCAAGATATAATTTATTCCCTGTATAACGAGAGCGAGGGAAAGAAATATTTATTTCCCCAAATGGATTTTCTCTCGTTATGGACATTGTTATATCCGTGATATAGCAACACCATAGTTCGCGGAATAGCTAAATAGAATAAGAATAATAAACATGCTTGGTTGTCCTAGAAGTTTATAATGCTACCTCGTACACAAAATTAGATATATACACATATACATGTGTCCCACGCAGGGAAATTACAACATATGCAACAACAAACGGTGTGTAAAAAATATAAACTTTACTTGGAATATTGCCCAAAGGGAAACCTGGAATTAAGCGATTTCTCTACCCTTTTTTTGTTTTTTTTGCTGAAAATCCTACCGCTTGGGCTAGGGAAATCCTTCTTCTCTGGGGTCTACATCATCACTGCCTTCGTCATTTTATCTCCTGGCGTCCTTCAACAACCTTCAAGTGACTCATGTATCTATCTCAACAAGAGAGAGAGAAACGCTATTTGTAACCCAACCTCTGTTGTTAGCCCCAGAAAGAAGGAAGCGTATTATAGACAAGAAAATACGGACGCACACTTTACATTTATTTTACTCCTGTTTACACTCATGACAAAAGCTTTCACATATTTCTTTTTGTTTTAGAAGTTTATTAAAGGGGGACAAAAAAGAAATTACTTTTCACATTGGCAAATCAAATAGCAAGTGAGTAACAATTCTGTGGGGAGAAATCTTTTTTTGACGAAAGAGATTGAAAAAGACTGAAAATAATTTCTGAAGGCACAATACATTGAACCTTTAAGCAGATGTACCACATCAGCTAAAGACCACACCAGGTGCCACTGAGGCTTCAATTCGCTAAGCATCTCAAAAATTTGAAATAAAAAAATTGAAAACGTTCCTAGGTCTGATGAGTCTCCAGATGTAGGACTAGAATTTGGTGTACGCAATATGAAAATATAAAACCACCCTACCTTGTATCAAGCCCTCGAGGGCTACTGTCGCAAAATTAAAGAGAAAATTTTCTGGGTATACATTAGGTCAATTGGTACCATCAGTAGTTTGTTTAAATGTCGTAGTATTGTAAGTGACCACGTGCCTTAATATATAACTACGTTGTATCCATCGTCTGGTGACCACTTCCAGCCGGACAATGAAACATGTCACAAATCAAGAATAGGGTTAGACTTCTTCCTGGAACAAAGTGATATGTTTTCTCTAACGTCCATTGTCACCGGATAGAGCACCAATCCCATAAAGTACATTCGGAATGTTGTGGAAAAGGAGAGCCAGATCGCAGACGTACAGTCAATCTAGAAGAATTCCTGGATGTCATGAAACAGGCGTGAATTCAAAAGACATCGAACCTTAAAGCAGATGGGCTACAGCAGCAGAAAAATGCACCAGGTGCACTTTTGTCAGATAAGTACAATAAACTGAGGCTACAAGTCACTAAGGATCACAATATATATATATTTTTTAAAGAAAAACAGACCACTTTAAGGCTCCATGTAATAATTTATTTCACCATAGCCCTTTTAAAGGACGCTGGATCATCAGACTACACTTCCAAAAGGTAAGGTGAAAAGAAAAATGAAATGAAAATTTACACTTTTGACGGGTAGTATTAAGTTTACGTAATTTAACAGAGAGGGTAGTGAGGAGTGGTGTGATAGACATGATCGAGTTTAGACAGGGTTTATTTTAATATTTCTATCTATCATACTAAGTATTAGGGGAGGAGGGACCAGACATTGGCCTATTTAATCGGTTAACTTTATGGAAGTAACATATTGAAAGCGAAGGGGGCGAAGAGAGAAAAATACCTTTACTATATATATATATATATATATATATATATATATATATATATATATATATATATATATATATATATATAGTAAAGGTAATAAGTCCTTTGGTATATAATCTAAGTGGATTCTAGTAATATAAAATATTAAAACTCCCCTTATACATTGTACGCTCCGGCCTTCTTCAGTTGGTTGGAATGTCGAACTAAACCCTTTTATTTCGCTCACTGGAGTAGACTGTTCTAGTTACACATGCCATGTTTAATGGATGTCAGTTATCAGTTATCTCCTGGTAATTTTTTCCCTCTGAAAGTTCTCCGCTGCCTTAACCGGGTATTGAACTCTCACTCTTTGGGTCTAACCAACGCCTTTATCCACTGTGCCATAAAATTCCATAATGGATCATTTTTTTCATCATTTAAACGGAATTTCTTCGTGAGTATGAACAGATTTTATGAAAAATTAGCAGACATAATGGCTGTAATTTATTTAATCTGTCATGCCTAAAAGAGAATTTGCTTCATATATATATATATGTATGTGTGTGTGTGTGTGTGTGTGTGTGTGTGTGTATATGTATATATAAAGAAAAAGAAAGAACAGTAAGATATATAATCCAGCGTTCTTATAGATATTTTTATTTTTACACAATAGTGCTCAATGTAAATTTACAGAGCATTAATATTATAAATTTACTGATTTAAAATATGGCTTTAATTTAATAACAAAATTAAATTCGAAGCTTTTAGCTTCCATTTTTGAAACATGGTTATTACTGTGTAGCGAAGAAACATATTTTAAATCAGTTAATTTATAATATATATATATATATATATATATATATATATATATATATATATATATATAAATGAAGAGGTTATAATGGTTCCAACGAGAGAAAAGTGTGTATATTAAAAAGAAGAGAGGTACCGCAAACTGTTTTGGTTGTAATGTGGATTTTTAAAAAAATATTATTCTTTATTTTTCATAGTTTTACAACACGTGTTTCTGGTCTCACGACCGTCTTCAGGTAAAAGGTGGAGATTTACACATATTATTAAAAATAATTGTTAAAAATAATTAATTTTTTTCCTTTATGTTTTTCAATGTTAAATGTTCTCGATATGAGACATCTCTGTTTTTGTGTTGGTCATTCCAATGTCTTTCTTTATTATTTATTTAAATATGTTATAAAATCACTACAAAAATACCCATTTTGTTTCAACACCTCTGGTGTCTTATCAAGTGATGATGTTCGCGGCCACATTCGAAATCAAACTAATATATATATATATATATATATATATATATATATATATATATATATATATATATATATATATATATATATACGAATACCGGATTGCTATAAATGGAATAAAATTTCAATAACTCTCTCTCTCTCTCTCTCTCTCTCTCTCTCTCTCTCTCTCTATATATATATATATATATATATATATATATATATATATATATTTGTGTATGTATCTGTGAATATATGAGGTTGTTACGGATTTCGAATGTGGCCGCGATAAAAGAATTCATGTTTTTTGAAACTATTTCTTTTTATTTAATGATGTGATGAATTCCTGAATTACCTCACTCTCTCTCTCTCTCTCTCTCTCTAAGACACACTCACACACACATACACGCATGCACACACACAGACAGACACAGACAGACATCCATTCACAAAATCTATCTATCTACATAGTCAGTTACGTTCCTACCGACCTATCTACTTCTTTTCTTCATATCTACCTCGAATTTTCCTATTTATCTATTTTTCTCTATGCCTTGATATTTCATATCTATCTATCTATCTATCTATCTATCTATCTATGTTCATATCTATCTATCTATCTATCTATCTATCCATGTTCATATCTATCTATCTATCTATCTATCTAATTACAACCTGTTCATATCTATCTATCCCAGTCTCTTCATTATCTATTCATATCTATCTATCTATCTATCTATCTATCTATCTATCTATCTTAGTCTGTCATATCTATTTATCTATCTCAGTCTCTTCATATCTATCTATCTATCTATCTATCTATCTATCTATCTATCTATCTATCTATCTATCTATTTATCTATCTATCTAATTACAACCTGTTCATATCTATCTATCCCAGTCTCTTCATTATCTATCTATCTATCTATCTATCTATCTATCTATCTATCTATCTATCTATCTATCTGTTTTTCTGAAAGTTTGTTGACATTTCTCTTCATTTCGTGCTATTTACGAACAGACGCAGACGGATTGATAGCAACCGATAACCTAAAATCTCATTTTGCCCCCCCCCCCAAGCCCGCCTCTTTCCTACTCCTCTTCTTTTTCATCTTCCTAAATATCTTCTTCACCGCTTGTCTTGTTAGTATTTTGCACATTTACTTCCGAATGTCGATTTACTTGCCAATTCCTTCCTTTCTTTAGCTGCCTCTCTGCCAAGTGACCCACAAATTACGTCAATTTATGACGAAAACGCATTGGCTTACTTACCTAATATCTATGAGTCGAGAAACAAGTGTTGTTTTAACGTTATTACACAAATAAATAAATCTGGCAGCCTCTCTACGAAGAACGTTCTTCAAGCTACCTCCACACGTAATGACCTATATATATATATATGTATATATATATATATATATATATATATATATATATATATATATATATATATATATATATATACATGCATGCATACATATATATATATATATATATATATATATATATATATATATATATATATATATATATGTATGTATGTATGCGCGGTGTAAAAGCAAAATTATCCAAATTGTATTACCATAATTATCCATTCCACAAAATGTTTAATATTTAAAAAACCTCTAATCTAATTGAGTTTCTTTTTTCCATGTTTTTAGATAAGACGTTTAGCCATCTTGATACCGTTTGTTATACACAGCTAGAAAGAAAACAGGTTAAAATCTTTTTGTGTCAGCTCCACTGTCTTCCAAATATAAGCAATGGTGAGAGGAGAAAATCACTGAGGTCTTCAGTAATGGTACCAACATCCGTAGACTGGCTTCAATCTTCAAAGTCCACTCAAGAACCATCAAGAGAACAGGGAATAAGTTTTAAAAAGAGGGAACAACAGAGAGATAAAGGGATCAATTAGAAAAGATCCAATTCAATCCATAAGACGTTTGGCACGTCAGAGAGGAGTTTCAGCTATGACAGTCCAAAGAGCAGTGAAAAAGATCGAAAATGAAATCGTATGTGAAACGTGTGAGACTCCAGGATAGAAAGTTAGGTTTCTGAAGACGAAGATAATCTTTAATAAGTTAGAAAATGATCCTGAATTATATATATATATATATATATATATATATATATATATATATATATATATATATATATATATATATAATATATGGATAAAATAACTAAATAAAAAAAAAAAATTGGGTGTTTTTTTACGAAAGTATTTATTTCTGTGTTTTTATATATATTTAATATTTCAGACCACCTCGGTCCTTCCTCAGAATTTAAATGAGATACTGTGTTTGTGTGTTTGTTTACAGCGTTCGTCGTGAGGCGTGGACGTCACGTGATATGGAATGCGACTGTGTTTGAATTTTTAGCGGAAAACTGACCATAGTATTTTAGATGTTGTTTAAAAAGGTTTTTTGACCATATCTAAAAAAATTTTTTAACTATTGAAATATTTATATAGATTTAAAATACTATTTAAAACCCTAGTTTATATGTGTCTAATTTTAAAATATTAAATATATATAAAAACACAGAAATAAATTATTTCGTAAAAAAATCACCCAATTTTTTTTTTCAGTTATTTTATCCATATATTATATACATATCAAGAAAGTATACGTGGCCTCTCATCATGCTATATATATATATATATATATATATATATATATATATATATATATATATATATATATATATATATATATATATTAACTTCAATCTTTCATGGGCTTCTGATTCTTAGCTATGATTAATTAATTATGAACATGTCATTTTCGTTTATGATCGATTTCATCACGATTCTTCTGAGGAGAGTAATTATTTATTCTTATAGTTCAAAGTAGACTCCAATTGTGTTATAAAAACATCGGAGAATTGCAATAAGATATCTTTAATCATTTCTAAGATACAACGGTTCAGAGATTAATCTAACAAATGAATAATTTTGCTTTTACACGATTTGGACAATTTTGCTGTTCCCCCCGGTATATAGGGATTCTTAATGTACCTTCATCTAAAAATATATCTTTTTTTTTTTTTGACACGGGAGGGCGAAGGTACGTAATGAAGGGGCCCTAAATTTTTTTTTTCTTAAGTCTAAATCCAGACATGCTTACGTACTATATTTTCCATACCCATGTATATCACTTATCCAAAACTTAAAGCCAATGGATCCTACCATACGTCCCCGATAAATATAGTTTTAATTCCATCAAAGAATTTCTCGAAATACCGCATCCAGAATTAACCTCAGACTGGGATGCTAGCTTCATTAGACATTGAAACCCTATTTACAAATTCTCATATCAAAGAACCTGTATACACCTACTGCGAATGTTATGTTAACCTGTATATATCTACATATATATCTACATATACATCTAAATGGTTTATATCTCCCTGTTCTCAATCATATTCTCTTTGTTTCCCTCTCTTCTTGTCTATAGAGAGCGTGCTAGATATGAGAGCCTTAAAGGGTCATAAAGGAAAGACAACCGAACGTAATATTATGGGATATACGTCATGTTTAAACATTTTCCTTTGTATTACAGATGTATTGGGAACATTAACATGTCAGTTTCCAATCTGACACAGGAAATGAAAAGTCACGCCATGCTGGAGGCATTAGCCGCCAAGCATAGCGACTCGGAGTTTCTTGAAAGGGGTCCACGTTCCTTTTGTTTAAGGTCAGGCATTTAGTTTACTGGCAAGGTGGTGTAATCCGTGGACAGAAGAAAGAAACATTTTAAACTGTCACGTAGAGGATAGAAGATATTGCGCTGAAAGACAAGTTCTTAGCGTTTGAACACGTGATTGCGTTTCACACGTGACTGAATTTTATGACATACATGCATATTCTGAAGGTTAAGATTTCAAAACGTCTTTTTGCTCGTTTCGAGTGGGAATTGTGAATTTTAAAAGTGAAAACGTCATCTTCGGATTTCTAGTTATTGAGATCCCTACAAAATTATCTTAATGGGAAGCAATCTATTTCTCTGGATTGATTAATTTGAATTTTACGGCTTATCAACCCTTTGAAGCATATATTTGAATGCAAAGAGCAATTCTTTTTCTGCGAGCCAATATTGCATTAAAAATTTTTTGAGAATAACAATGATTTTTCCAGATATAAATTCTACGATTTAACCCATAGCTGGGGGCAGGATATGGATTGATAGCTTTATCAAATGTATTTAAATGTAACGAACCCGCTTGGAATTCGAACTCGGCTCTCCGATTACTAACTACGATCTGCTATTAATTACACCAGATGCACATCCCAGTTGTCTGGGAGCCTGTAAAAACCATATAAGTTCGTTTCTCACCGGCCGCAGAAAGGGCAGTGGCACGATTGTTTCCTTAAGAAACGCCATAACGTTTTTGCTTCGGTAAAATCTACCTTGCTGCTTCTAGCTTTTAAGTATGTTGGCAACTCTATTCTGGAATTCTTAAACTTAGGTGAACTTCCTGATACCTCGTGTTATACATCTATTCGCCTTTTACCTTTTCTTTAATTGGCTTACGTACCAGAGATTCTGAACAATTCTGAATTGGTTAAGCATCAAACTTCACTCGACCTTTTTTCAGATAAACAATATGACTTTTACACATTATGAAATGGACAAAATCCGACAATTATTTTTAAGACATTTTTTATGCTCATACGTTCTTTTTATAGATACAGATATGCTCTGTTTATAATAAACAGTATTATTGTTTATATAACAGTATTAAGTAAATGTTCTGTTTATAATAACAGTAATATAATAATAGTATTAACGACATTTAACGGCCTGAATGTCCGCGAAATGTTCATAGAAAATATGCGTCCTCCGACAGAAATCGAACCTGTATCCTCTGTGGCTCAATCGGTTAAGGCACGTCAGGCTATATGACGGTTCCGTATAGGATACAGGTTCGATTCCTGTCGGAGGATGCATATTTCCTATGAAAATGTCTACAACATTCAGGCCGGTAAATGTTGTTAATACTATTTATTATAAAACAGAGCATTTACTTAAATACTTGCATCTATAAAAAGAATGTATAAACATAAAAATGTCTTAAAAATATGTCTTTCGTTTTTTTTAGCTATTGATGTCTTAACTGTTATCACGGGATTTGTTTATCAGCCTTTAGATATGAACGGTGCGGGGTCGCGTGCTGTGGCTTTAGATACATCGAAGGTGTTTGACAGGGTTTGGCAGGCTGGCTTTCTTCACAAAATCACGGGCTATGGCGTTTCTGATCGAATATTTGACATTCATCCATTTGTTCCTAATAGATCGTGTAATTGAAATGTTGTGGGGCTCGCCCCTTTTTACACAAGATGGACTCGTCTAAAGTATGCTTATTCTGACAGAGTGGAGATACGTTGAGTAGACAGGGTGTTCACAAAGAGATACGTTGAGATAAGGTTGAGATACGTAGAGTCCACAGAGAGAGAGAGAGAGAGATAATTACGGCTCACTTACAGAGACTTGTACATATATTTTCTACTAACTCGCATTCCTGGACTACTAATCTTCACTTCAAGTCTGTATTCTTACGTTCAATACACTTATTTTCCTATTTCAATTACTGGCGTTGTTTATTTATTTGTGCAGGATTCCATTCCCGGAATCCACAACAGGAAATCGTGTTGAATGACCACAATTCGAGATCCTTGTTACATGTGGTGATCCACCAGGACTTGATCCTTGGACATATGTTGTTTTTTACCTTCATCAATGACATTAGTGACATCATCAGTTGTCAACTAAGTGTTTATGCTGATGAGTCAACTATTCACTCCTGATTAGTATAGTGTCCGATAAGCAGCTCTCGAAAATGGCCACAAAGCCGTTGTTGATTGGTGCAAGAAATGGCTTCTAAATTTTAACGACTCAAAAACGAAGCTGATATTTTGAAATCATCACAGAGAACGCTTTTTGCCTTCCATTGGTATTGCTGATGCTAACCTTCTGGACAGCAGCTCTTTTTTGTCTCACGTTTTCCCCTGAGAGGTGGAATGATTATATTGAATCAATTTCTAGGGGTCTGCTTGTAGTGTCAGACAACTTTTCACGCCAGTATCCACCTGGCACATTTATAGATCTATCATTACGTTCGTGTACGGAGTATTGCTGCTATCTATGATCTGGTACACCTGCTATATATTTCGCAAAATTCAAATACATATATATATATATATATATATATATATATATATATATATATATATATATATATATATATATATATATAAACGTAATGATCTTGGTTTTCTTAATGCTGGTTGTCGGTCCAAAGCAAGTTCAAGCATTAGGAAAACGGTCCATCAATGACTGCATTTCTTCCGGAAAGTTTCAGCAATCGTCGGCATATAGAAGCTCCCTAACAAATTCGTCACTAATAAGGCTTCTGGCTTGCAATCTTCTCAAGTTAAAAACTTTTCCAGTTGTTCGGAATCTGATATAGACACCTGTATCACGGTCATGAAAGCCATACCAGAGGACAGCCATCAGGTAAAGTGAGAACAATGTTTGTGCAGATATATCACCCTGCTTTACACCATTATCGATGGGAAATTCTTCCGAGAGCTGACCATTGAATTTAACACGACTTTTCATACAGCGATGTAGTTGCTTGAACTTTTCAATAAAAGCCGGTATACAGCCAAATTTTCCGAGCCCTTCCCAGAAAGCCTGAAGATTCAATGTCGAAAGCTTTAGTTGAGACAACAAAAACCTGACAAAGTGGCACACGCTGTTAAGTACAAGCTATTTAGCAGAGAATATCAGATCTACAGTCCCTCTTCTGCATCTAAAACCAGCTTGGGACGCAGGAAGGGCATCAGGACAAATAAGATTCTCCAAACGGCTTAGTAAGAGTCTTTGCAAACACTTTTCCAATTGCTTCTAGCAGTGAAATACCTCGGTAATAAAAACAGTCTGACTTCACCCGCTTTCTTTTCTACAGCATAATCAGAATGGTATCTATCTAGTCTTGAGCAACTGGGTCACCCATCCATAGAGATATCATTTAAGAGTAGACAGCACAATCTACATTCGTACCGCCGTGCAAAATTAAATTACTGTTTGATAAATAAACAGAGCTTTTACTCAAATATGAGCATCTACAAAATATCACGTTTAAATAATAAACTCTATCGGAGAAAATACATACATAATAATGGCTGGCCACTCGTGTGTATGTATATATATATATATATATATATATATATATATATATATATATATATATATATATATATATATATATTCCAATTTCTTTTTGAATTTGTAGGTCTGATGATTTGGATCGTGATTACGATTCCAATGTAATAAATTATACCAAGTTTGAGCCTTTTACATTATATATATATATATAGATATATATATATATATATATATATATCTTTGCGGGGAGCCGAGATCGAATTACCTTTATTTATATATATATATATATATATGTCTATATTTCTGAGATGAGGTATTATGTACAGCATTTACATTATTCGGACTATTGTCCTCATCTTTGTCGCCATATTTGTCACAACGTTTTGGCCGTTGTACGCTCCGGCCTTCTTCAGGTGGTTGGAATTTCGAACCGAACCCTTTATTTCGATCACTGGGGTAGACTGTTCTAGTTCCACGAGCCATGTTTGATAGATGTCAGTTATCAGTTATCTCCTGGTAATTTTTCCCTCTGAAAGTTCTCCACTGCCTGAACCGGGTATTGAACTCACACTCTTTGGGTCTGTTACTGGATCTAACCAACGCCTTTATCCACCGTACCATGTGTCCTTATATATATATGTAGTAAGACATTTTTTAACATTCTTTTTATAGATACAAATATTTAAGTAAATGCTCTGTTTATAATCAACAGTATTAAATAACATTTAATTAATAGTGTAAGACATTGATATGTTTAACATTGTTTTTATAGATACAAATATTAAAGTAGATGCTCTGTTTATAATAAATAAAATAATTGTCGGACTATGTCCATTTCATAATGTGTGACGTCATTTGTTTACATTTGATACGCCATGAGCAGTTATGAATGTCCGTGAGAGATTTATGGAAGATTGAAGTTTATAAGCAGTAAATTCGACCTTGCCAACCGAGCGATCCTCTGTGGCCAAATCGGTTAAAATGCACGTCAGGTTATATGACGGCTCCGTATAAGATACAGGTTCGATTCCTGTCGGAGGACGAATATTTTCTATGAAAATTTCTCGGACATTCAGGCCGGTAAATTTTGTTTAATATATTTTTTCTCCATTTCATAATATTTATATATATATATATATATATATATATATATATATATATATATATATATATATATATATATATATATATATACAGTGTAACCCGGATATGAGAGACCCGGATATAAGAGAGATTTTCTCTGGTCCCACATTAGACCCTGTGTTAAGAAAACAAAATTGACCAAACCCGGATATAAGAGAAACCCAGATATAAGAGACTTCGTCTCCGGTCCCGACAACTCTCTTATATCCGGGTTACACTGTATATATATATATATATATATATATATATATATATATATATGAAGAATATACTCTTAAGGTATGCTATATTTTTGGCATAAAGTGCTCAATATTAGAGTAAAATATAAATATAAGAGTAAACATTGATTTCAACACTCAGAGGCGGCAGTCTTTCATGCTAGACTCAATTGTCAGGGCACGATTGCGTCTAGCATGAAACACCCTGTCGCCTCTGAATGTTGACTGCAATGTTCAGTTATATATATATATATATATATATATATATATATATATATATATATATGTAATATGTTAAACTAGCTAAAAAGCCTGGTTTAGAACTCAAGGTCTCCTCAGGTAAGTCAAAGAATTCTTCTGCTTGCCTGAGGGGGATCTTGCGGTTGTAACCCGGGTAGAAAGGTAGATTGTATTTTAATGCTTTCCAAAATATTTTTGCTATACATTTCCAATTTTGGAATCTTGTCTTGAGCACCTTTTAGAGATTACACCTTCAAGGCGTGACTGAAACCCAGCATGATAAGCTCATATCAGTACAACTGAATATATATATATATATATATATATATATATATATATATATATATATATATATATATATATATATGTATATATATATTGTCTGATGACATATATTGTATGTATGTATGTATGTATGAATATAAAAGTAAATATTGAAGAGTTCAGACGATTGCGCCTAGCATGAAACATCCTGTTGCTTCTGAGTGTTGACTTCAATGTTCACTGTTATATATATATATATATATATATATATATATGCAAAGTACGGGGGAGTAATAGATTGCGTCTCGGTTCGTTACATTCATTTGCGTGTTAATAGTCTTGTGATATCCATCGATGAATCCATCGATCCTCAAAGATAAGGGGAAATAGCAGGACAGACTGGGTTCTATAGCCTTGGGTGGCAACCGGTCTACAACAAAATTAAACGCTGAATTCAAACCAGAAGCGTTTTTGCGCTCCGTTAGCCTGTATTGGCCAAGACACACGAGTGTTTTTGGCCGCTCGTAATCGAGGATACCCGTCTATTAGGGCGGCTAGCCAATCCATGTTGCAGACGCTCGCTCAGGCACATTTGTGTTTGTTCAACACTCACCTGTGATTTATACTGAACTATGCTGAGCAGACCTTAGTTACAGTTTCTGGGAAAGAGTGTGTTATCTAGCGTGATCCAAAGATTGAACAGGGCCAGAACATTCAAATCCTTGGTCACGATGACTTGTGAATTCGTGCTAGCCAAGCTATCAACGGCTCCAATTCCATTCACTTTTCAGGCTCCTGCAGACTGATAACATCAGGGAATCCCCTTCCTGACAAATCGACCATGGTGAGATTCGAACCCGAGTCTCATGGTCAGAAAGCGAACGTTTTAACCACCCGGCCAGAAATACATACATACATTCGTCATACAAATAAAAATGTAAATCAAAACTGTACACTGAAGTCAACAGGTTATTTAATGCATGAACGCATTCATCTTGTCAGACCTGAAGATTACGTTCAATCATGAAACAGAGTGTCACCACTCAGTATCCACTCATATATATATATATATATATATATATATATATATATATATATATATATATATATATATATATATATATATATATATATAATGGACTCTCGACGTATGAGGGTTAGACAGATCAGTTCCCAGAAACTGAAAGCCCGACACCGACACATGAGATTTGATTATAGTGGTGAAGGCTTTGTGCAGGGCCATCCACACTTTTTGGAGGGACGAATACAGGGACGTGGTGCAACGAATGCCACAAGGTCCCCAAACGACCCTCCGCAGGTTTTGAATTCAGAGTTGTCCTTCTCCTAGACCAGTTGCCATCCAAGGCTATAGAACCCAGTCTGTCCTGCTATTTACCCATAGTTGGAGGGAGAAGAAGAGGAGGATTCACACCTTTCCCAAGAGTATTAGCACGTAAGTGAATGTAATGGATTCGACTGGAATTCGAACTCGGCTGTCCGATTCCTCAATCCGAGCCGTTATCCATTACTCCACCGTGTCAGACTTTGTCCATTTCATAATGTGTGACGTCATTTGTTTACATTTGATACGCCATGAGCAGTTATGAATGTACGTGAGAGATTCATGGAAGATTGAAGTTTATAAGCAGTAAATTCGACCTTGCCAGCCGAACTATCCTCAGTGGCCGAATCGGTTAAAAGGCACGTCAGGCTATATGACGGTTCCGTATAGGATACAGGTTCGATTGCTGTCGGAGGACGAATATTTTCTATGAAAATTTCTCGAACATTCAGGCCGGTAAATGTTATTTAATACTGTTTATTATAAAACAGAGCATTTACTTAAATACTTGTATCTATAAAAAGAATGTTAAACATAATAATGGCTTTAAATAATTGTCGGACTTTGTCCATTTCATAATATATATATATATATATATATATATATGGGGGGGGAGTTTACAAAATATAAAACGAAAACGTTCCTTATGGACTAAGAGGAAATTCTGAATATATAAGGGACGCGAAATTTAATTTTTTTTTTTTTTAAATATCCCACCCCACAACGTGCATTTGTCAAGAAAGGTGAAATATTGCACTTTCTATAGTTTTTTTTGCCTTCATTTTTTAATTAAAATTGCATTCTTTACATGAGGAAATTATTGCAAGATTCTTTAACGATGACCGACTAAGTCATTGAGTTTGGAGATTTGGAAACGTGAAAGTTTTAAAATTTTATAACAGGAAACGCGTTTCATAGAATTTTGTTATTTCTTCAAATATTTTTTGATCCAAAATTGTTTTGATATCAAAATTTACATATACATTATTTACATATCATATTCACGCAAATTGCTAGCTAGCTAGCTAGATAGATATGAACAGAATAAACTAGATAGATAGCTACGTAGGTAGGTAGCTTACTAGATAGATAGATAGATAGAATAAATTAGATAGCTAAGGAGCTAGATAGATAAATAATCTGATAGATAATAGATAGATAGATATGAAGAGAATAAGGATAGGTAGATAGATAGATAGATATGAACAAAATAATTTAGATAGCTAAGTAACTAGATAGATAAATAATCTGATAGATAGATAGATATGAACAGAGTGAAATAGATAGATAGATAGATAGATAGATAGATAGATAGATAGATAGATAGATAGATAGATAGATAGATATGAACAGAATGAACTAGCTAGCTAGATGTAAACAGAGATCTAAACAGAGATGGGCGGCTGTAAGATATAAAATACGGACAGAAAGTTTATATTGTAAACGTTATTTTTTTCAGGGAAGACATAGTTGCCTCCATTGAATATCGACATCAAATGAGTTATAGTGTCATTGAGAATACGTAAGTCGATCATTCACCATTTACCTTCCCTCTCTTTCTGTTTTTGTCAGTCAGTCTGTCTCCACAAACACACACACACACACACACTTACACACACACACACACACACACACACACACACACACACATATATATATATATATATATATATATATATGCGTGTGTGCCTGTAGTAAAATAATTTTTATAAAATGTAGTGTCTAAATAATAGATTAGAATTCAGAAAAGTACATTGTTTATACAGAATTGCAACACTGTTAATGAGTCTCTCAAACCAGTTCTCGGCTGCATCAATATCGTCCCATAGTAACCAAACAGGTTCTATCACGTTTCATGTCCACCGGTGTTTTTAGCCCATTGGCTATCTATCTTCCTTCCCAATGTAAATTTGTTTCGGTCTAGAAGTTGGTGTGAGAAGCCCCAGGGATGAACGCAAGCGAACAGTTTGATGGCAAAAAATCAATTAGAGCGTAAACGACATTTGCGTGCGTGCGCACTCTCTCTCTCTCTCACACACACACACGCACACACACACACACATATATATATATATTATAAAATATAGTTTTTTTTACAGGTATGCTATATTTATGGGTAGTCAATATTAGAGATAGAGTGTGTGTAAATATAAAAATTCGATGTCAACATCCAGAGGGAACTGTCTGTTTCATGCTTAAACGCAGTCGTCAGCTCTGACGATTGTGCTTAGCATGATTGTCACCTCTGGGTGTTGAATTCAATACCTACTTATTTATATATATATATATATATATATATATATATATATATATATATATATATATATATATATATGAATAGTGGTACTCGCTTGAAAAAACCTTGGATAATTCGACTTGTAGTAGAACAAACCAGTACCCAAGGAAAAATGGTGAATAAAAAAAAAGAAAAAATCAAGAACATGAAATTGAGGCGAAAAGAATCGTCCAGAGTTCAAGCTCAAAGTCCAAAGGAAAAAAAAAAAGCCTCCAAAACGAGTAAAGGCAATTACGTAATGTGCTCAATATACAAAGTAGAGCAAACCTAAGACAAACCTACTGCGCCATGTGAACCTACATAGGTTTCACCTAAACGGCATTTCCCTGACGATCCGTGAAACATAGGTAGGTTTGCCTGGCTCTTTAGGTTTATATATATATATATATATATATATATATATATATATATATATATATATATATATATATATATATATCCGTGTATAGGATTGGTGTATACGGAATAAATTCCAATAACCAAAAATACTATTCTTAAAAGACTGCTCAATATAGAGTAGAGCAAATATAAATATAATAATAGAATCCTAAAATTTAGATTCTAAATTCAACCCCTAGGACACAAGTAGTGTTGAAACAAAATGGCTATTTTTGTAGTGATTTTATAACATGTTTATGTTATAATTTTCGAATGAATAATTATATTTGCTCTACTCTGTATTGTGCAATCTTTTAAGAATTGTATTTGTTGGTTATTGGAATTTATTCCGTATACACCAATCCTAGACTTGGTGCTTATATATATATATATATATATATATATATATATATATATATATATATATATATATATATATATATCCTAGTTTCATTATAGTTTTATGATTTTATAATATATTTATGTTATAATTTTTGAACACATCATATATATATATATATATATATATATATATATATATACTACAAAAATCATGGGATCACTTGAATCCGCTACCTTGGTTTCAACCTTACAGTCTCCTCAGGCGATTTTTAGCAAATGACCTCTTAACGTTTTATTTTAAAAAAAACAAAAAACTAATCAACGCTATATTATTATTTTCCGAAATAAATAATGTTGAAACCAAGGTTATGGATTCAACTGACCAAATAATTTTTTAAATTTATAAGCTCTACATGTTATTTTTTTACTTTTATTTCATTCTTTCTTACGTGTATTGAACACTTTTTAATACTACTGTTTCCTGGTCTGATTCACCTCTGACCATTAACCTTATATATATATATATATATATATATATATATATATATATATATAAGATGAAATCATGCATCGGAGTTCTAAGGCTAACATCGCTTGTGAAATGGGCGGGGTATTCGACTGGATACGAAAATTCGGGTTTACAGAGCTGTTGTACTTGCCATCCTTTTGTAGGGCTCAGATTCGTGGACTCCATACCGGTACCATATACGCCAGCTGGATGTTTTCCATAAAACTGTCTGCGTGCAATCTGTGGAGTTAACCTTCAAGATAGAACATCTAACGTAGACCTGTTTAACAGGTGTAATATTGGAGGAATCGAGACTTTTCTCATACAGTCTCAGTTATGGTGGACTGGTCATGTCTTGAGAATGTCTGATGACAGGATACCCAAGATCCTAATGTACAGCCAGTTAGATCAGAGCTACAGGAATGTAGGATGCCCATGGCTAATATACAAAGACAATCTGAAAAGCAACTTGTCAGCACTCAATGGCATAACATCCTTGAGAGCTTAGCCTTGGATCTGATAGAATGGAGATCAACGTGTTTTAGTGGACTCAGCCGTTTTCAATCAGATTGCCTGAATCATCTTCAAGAAGCGAGAGCAGGATCTAAAAGGTCAGCCAATCTAACAGTGATCCCATCTCACAAACCTCACTCTTGCTCCATATGTGGCCTCCTTTGTAAATCACTAGCGGGTCTTAAATGCCACTTAAGATTATCGCACAAAATTTCATAACTGAATCAACTAAGTTGTCAGATCCTCATACGCCGAAACCGACGGGAGAGTCCATTATATATATATATATATATACATATATATATATATATATATATATATATATATATATATATATATATATATATATATATATATATATATGTAAGCAAATATGTGGATGTATGATGAAAAAATATGGAAAAGACAAAGCAAAATCCGAATATGTAAGTTTACTGTTTTAATTTTGTTTTGTTGTCGACGTCAGACGTTTCGGTCTAGTAGACCATCTTCAGGACATGGTTATTGGAGACATATTTATATTTAAGTTAACATGAAGAGACGATAGACACAAGACTAGTCAGAAGCAGAAAAACTGAAATTCTAAAGTCAGCGTTCTCTTCCAGAAAACTTTTGTCTATCGTCTCTTCATGTTAACTTAAATATAAACTTTGTCTTTTCCATATTTTTTCATCATATATATATATATATATATATATATATATGGTAGATACTCGTTTCTGAATACACCTATCTGATAGAGAGGCTAGCCAATCCCTGTTGCAGACCCCTACTCAGCCACATTTGCGTTTGTTCAATACCCACAGAGCCCAGCTGTATTTTATAGTGCAATTATAGCACATTAAATATGTTCCAAATGTCGTCATAGCTGAAGGTGATAATGGGGAGAATCTCCAGTTGTCTATAAAATGCTTCCAACTCAGTCCGGCCCTCAGGTGGAGAATGGGCGAGGCCGGACAACTGGCGCCTAATAAATAGCTGATTCCGGCAGAGGGAGTTCGACAACCAAGGAAAGCAAACCCTGATTTTAAACCTCCACAGACTTGCGGTCATAATCACACGCGGAAATCCCCGTGGAAGTAAATCCAGGATGAAAACCTTGAGTGTTGGCCCGAAGGCGGTTGGCTGTCAATAGATAACTTTCCGACATCTCTTGTAGCTAACCTGGACCCAGATGTAATGCCTTGTATTCCTTTGAATCTTGTCAATAGGACCGAATATTGTGGTGGGTATGTAGACTGGACAATATACTCATTCCATTTACTATCACCCCAGGCCTGCATTCTGAAGAAATCAGCCCAGGTTCACCAGCAAATTTATGTATTTTGACCAAACAGGACACCTTAATATCCGCTAATATATAATGTTTGACACTTCTTTGGAAAAGAAGACAATCAGGGTCCATATCTCGCAAGCGTAGAGTAAAATGGAAATGACAACGTCACGGAGTACCACGAGTTTTGTTTCTTTGCACCCTGATGTTTTTTAATTCAATCATAGATAGTTCGATAAACGTTTCAAGCAATTTTCCTCAAAGTTTTCCTCGGTTTTTGATTTGATTCGTTTTCTAATGGCTTATCAACCCTTTTCAGGTTATTTAAAGCCAGCAAATATTTTTAGATTGTAAGAATTTGGCGGGGTGGGAATAATCGCGATTTCGTTTTACTAATTAACACACAGAGGCGGAGGAGATGTCGATTCATACGTAATGAGAATCTGAAAATCAAACAGGAAATTATAATGTGTATACAAAGTAGGGGATCAGTTTTATATAACAATCAATATTCAAACTGATCCCTCACTTTGTGGACACAGTACTTTCCACACATTTATATTCCAGAGAATTTAAATAAATCTAAAAGACATGCCTGTGTAGCTAATCAGTATTTCATTGATTGATTCATTCGTTTTCTACGGCTTATCAACAACCAAGAAATTATAAGTGTATATAGAGTGGGTGATCAATTCTATATTACAATTGATACATAAACTGATCCCTCACTTAGTGGACCCGGTAGCTTCTACCCATTTCTATTCCAGAGAATGTAAATAAATAAAAAAAGACATGCCTGTGTAGCTAATCAGTATTTCATTGATTGATTCATTCGTTTTCTACGGCTTATCAACAACCAAGACATTATACGTGGATATAAAGTGGGGGATCAATTCTATATTACAATCGATACATAAACTGATCCCTCACTTAGTGGACACGGTAGTTTCTATCCATTTATATTCCAGAGAATGTAAATAAATCTAAAAGACATGCCTGTGTAGCTAATCAGTATTTCATTGATCCGTTTTTCATAATTCATCAACCCTTTGCAGGTTATTTAAAGCCAGAAAATATATTTTAATTGTAAGAATTTTTTGGTGGGGGATACTGATGGTTTAGTGATACAAGTCTTACTAATTAATCCATAGCTGGATGAGAAAAGGTGGATTCATGCCTTTCCTAAGGGTATTTGCGCCTAAGTGAATATAACGAACCCAATGGGAATTGGAACTCCGTTCTCTGAATAACAAGGCTGAGCCATTATCCATTACACCGCCCGCACATTTAAGCTTACACCACCTGGTATTCCCAAGTAGTCACGCATCTAGGTACTGACCAGACCCGATGTTGCTTAACTTCGGTGATTTTACGAGAAAGGTCATGTAAAAATTTGGCAAGCCTGCACCAGGGTTTCAATATTTTTAAATATTTGTCCTCGATAGAGCAATCGTTTTATATAATGACTTACTTCTCTGTACAAACTACATGAAATATTTGTCAGGCGATTCTTTTAAATGATATTTCAAAGATCTGCTAAATATTGAATGGATTCTTTTTTCCATTTGACATTGAAATGGAAAGGGCAAATTAAAACTTTCTTCTTAAGGAAGGCTTTATTGAAAAGATTTTTGATCTTGAAGTGATGTCTATGTTAAAAAGTAAAGCAGTTAGAGATTAATAAATGAACCAAAAAAGAATGTCTTTTCGATGTTTAAACGAAATCTGAGTTCAGCTTTAAAGGAGATGAATCCTGCTGGATAACTAAAAGAGAATTTATAGAAATGGCTTTCAATCTTGATGCAAAGTCTTATTGATTTCTTACATTATTTATATTATTCGGACTGTTATCCTCATCTTCATTGCCATATTCACAACGTTTCGGCCGTTGTACACTCCGGCCGTTATGTCTATGTCTCTCTATATATCTGTCTATATCTCTCAGATGAGGTATTATGATTACTTGCATTATTTACATTATCCGTGCTATTATCCCCATCTTCATTGCTATATTCACAACGTTTCGGCCCTTGTACGCTCTTGCCATCGTCAGGAGATTTGTTTTAGAGTTGTTTTATCTAATATTAGTATTATAACATGGCATAGATTACTGTAAAAATTCCAATTCTCAATTGTAATAACTATTCTGAAGTGAAACTGCTCTATGGACCTCTAAAATATTACTTTGGACACCTCAATTTGGTATATTTTGTATGAACCCCAGTAATGTTACATAGATCCCAGTGGCGATATTGACCCTAGTTGAGAAGTGTTGATGTAAACAAACAAGTGATAGGTTGATAATTCTCTTGGTTTTCAGTTACTAATTTTGGCAGCAAGTATGCGGCTCCTTAGGTGAACCATTCTTCTGATACTGTGGGCACCAGCTTCATTTCATTAAATAGGTTTTGCATAATGGTATGAGAAAGTAACAAGCCAGAAGTTTGCAATTTTGTCAATTCCTGATGATTTCCACTTGAGAGATTTAATATTTTAGTTCTTTTGTTACCATTTCTGATCTTGCATGTTTTTTTCTGCAGACTTTGTAACCATTTAGCATTCTCATGGCGACATTTGTCATCTCGCCATATGTTATTTCAGCAAATAAGTTATTATTATTATTATTATTATTATTATTATTATTATTATTATTATTATTTTATTTCTTTTGATTTGTGGTGTGTACACATTTCTTTCCAAGTTCCGCCCAAAGAATGGCGTCATGATATATTACACAGACCAATTAAAAAAAAAAATAATAATAAAAAAGCACACACACACATTTTACATAGACAAAGCCCTTCGTAAGGTGTGAGCTTTACTCGTGAGAACAATTTTTTGTATTTCTTTAAGGCATGGGCTTCCAGGAATTAGTCTATTAGAATCTTTTCCAACCAATCCAAGGGATCCAACCAGAACTGGAACCGTTGATGTTCCCATGTGCCACATTTTTAAGATTTCGATTATTATTATTATTATTATTATTATTATTATTATTATTATTATTATTATTGTTATTATTATTATTATTATTATTTCCTTTGGTTTCTGATGACTGCTTATTACTATCCGGGTCCCAACCAGAAACCTAATGTCAGAAATAGTCTCATGACATTTTCCACTATTTTCCACATATTTTACATAGATAAATCCCCTCGTTAAGTGTGGATTGCATTTGCGATTAGCTTTGATTGTTCTGTCTGTGTATTTTGCAAAGTTCCATAAAAATATTACAGGTCCAATCTCCGTAACCGAATCTAGGTGGGGTTCATACCAATTTCTTACAGTTTCCTTTCCGTAAAAGTTGTATATTTTACAGTGCAGTTATTGGCCCACTCTGTCATGCCAATACCGTGCAACCTGATACAAGATGGCCAGTTTTTTCTAGATACTTATCATAGAATGTGCATTTTGGTCTAACAAAGTTTTTCAGTATATGTGTTTGTTAATTTATAGTTAGCAATCATTGATCCATTACAACAAAAATATAACCTTCGGTTTCAGCTTTTAGCCCTGCACTACGTAGCGACTGATGGGTACGGGGTTTGTCTACATCAGCTTGTTTGATACGGGCAGATTTTTGATCGTAAAGCGGTTTATCTTGTCATTGTTTCTGTATCTGGTCGGTTGCATTTGCCTTTACATTCTTTTTTACGTATTTTGCAGCTGCAATCGATGCATTATGCTTTACTTGCATTTCATCACCCATTTGAAACTCTATTTTGAACTTATTGGCTTTCTTTATCACTGGATAAAGTTGCTTACTTCTTTCATGTTCCTTGACACATATCATCATCCAGTCTTCTGTATTTTCCAGGTATCTTTGAAAACCGATTGTTGCGGTTTTGTAAGACACTTCTAGTTGAACTAATCCTCTGCCTCTTTCGGATCAGGTCACATACAGACGGTCAACAGATGTCAGCTATGGTTCAATTAAGGATGTTGAATCTGTATTGCATCACAGAGACAACCAAATTTTGTGTATTCGACTCGGTATTAAACACTAGACGTATTCTTTTCTTACTTTCTTCTTCATCTGAGTATGCCGTATTTCATCTTCATAGGCTTCATGTTCCAGTTCTCTAATCTTTGTGACAAAATCTAATTCTCCCTTTTTTAAATGTTACTTTCGTACATTTATCTAATCCGAAATCCATACCTATGTCATCACTGAAACATTTTACAGTATTGAGGAAACCCTTCAACTCATTGTTGTCTTTGGCAAAGAGTTTGAGATCATCCATGTAGAGTAGGTGATTGAATATTTTCTCCTTTAGTTTCTTTCCATATTTGTTAGTGTTTAGTTCTTGCAAAAGGTGGATTAAGTACAGGCCGAACAGAAGTGGTGACAAGGAGTCTCCCGGAAAGATTCCTCGTCGGATACTCATGCAGTTGGATAAAGGCAGTGCTTTGATGTGATTTAGGTATAATGTATTTTTCCACAGTCCCATGCTATATTTAAGGAAATTTAATAACACGGGGGAAACTTTGTAAATTTTCAGTCTTAAAGATCTACGAGTGTGGCACCACTATCAAAGTCTTTACGTTAATCTATCCAAGCTGTGCTGGGATTTGTATCTTTTTTACCTGAAAATTTTTTTTTAAGCTTATCACCCCAAGCATGGCTGGGAGCCACTAGCACGCAAGGGGTTACAGAAGGTTTGGAGGAAGAGCAGATAGGAGTGGTAAAGGAGAGGATGTGGAGAAAGATAGTGGATCAATCAAGGCAAGGGGGTTACAGAAGATTTGGAGCGAGAGCAGATAGAAATGAAAGGTGAAAGGATGTGGAGAAGGGAAGTGGATAGATCAAGGCAGCTGGAGATGTCGATTGACGTTACACTTAAATAGTTGGAGATTGTATTTGTCAGGGAAACAGGAATAAGGAAGGGAGTTCCACAGGCGAGATGTGCGAGACATGAAGCTATTGGAGTAGAAGAGACGTCTACATCTAACATTTTCAACGGTGAAGGGGTGGGAACCGGATGCCAGCCTCGTAGGACGTTTAAATTCATGAGGCCTAGGAACCAGCGAAAGCAGCTCCTCGGAGCAATTACCGTGAAAGTATTTGTAAAAAAGACAGAGCGAGGCAACGTGGCGTCTGTGAGAGAGCAACTGCAGACTAGATGACAGATCAGGGCCAATTACATTGCATATCCGTCTCTGGATCTTATCAAGAACCCTGAGGCAAACAGCAGGGGCCCCAGACCATATATGGCAGCAATATTCCATGCAAGGGCGAATGGTCGATTTATAGATTTGGAGGATCGATTCCGGGGAGAAAAATTTCTAGGATCAATTTATTTATTATTACTTGATCTTTGAAGCCATATAAACCTCTTCGACATCTTTTTCTCTCGGAGGAAGAATGTTGTTTTCATCGAGAAAACTGTCAGTATATTTCGTCAGGACAGACGTGATACACAGACATGTTATTGGCCTAAAATGTTTTGGATCTTCTGAGTCACCCGTCTTTGGTCGATGCAATACCTTCAGTGATCCATTCTGAAATTTCATTGGGGTTATTAATCAGCATTGATAAAGTTTGTGCAACGGTTTTATTAATTGATGGTAGAGTCAAAATATGGCTACCTTGTCATTTCCTGGGGATTTTCATTTTGGGGATTTTCTTAGTGTTTGTCTAACATTATTCTTGATTATATTTTCCATTCTTGCACAGGTTTATCCTCCATTCTTTCTTGTCCCCATTTGATCTACTCTGCTTTGCGATTATATTTATTTGAGTTGCTCCAAATATTCTCCCAAAATGCTTGCACTTCTTCAAGAGATGATGGCTTCTTTTTTACTTTTTTTTTTTTCCAAATTCCCTGTAAAAAATTTTGAGGTCAGTTTGGAATATCTTATTTTGTTGACAGAACCAACAACCCTTTTCAATTCGTCTTTGATTACTTTGTCTTTAATTACAGTTTCTGTTTAAGCATATTCTTGATTGATGGAATTTCTTGATTGGTGGAATTTCTTGATTGGTGGAATTTCTTGATTGGTAGAATTTCTTGATTGGCGGATTTTCTTGATTGGTGGAATTACTTGATTGGTGGAATTTCTTGATTGGTGGAATTTCTTGATTGGTAGAATTTCTTGATTGGTGGAATTTCTTGATTGGTAGAATTTCTTGATTGGTAGAATTTCTTGATTGGTGGAATTTCTTGATTGATGGAATTTCTTGATTGGCGGATTTTGTTGATTGGTGGAATTACTTGATTGGTAGAATTTCTTGATTGGTGGAATTTCTTGATTGGTAGAATTTCTTGATTGGTGGAATTTCTTGATTGATGGAATTTCTTGATTGGTGGAATTTCTTGATTGGCGGATTTTTTTGATTGGAGGAATTACTTGATTGGTAGAATTTCTTGATTGGTAGAATTTCTTGATTGGTGGAATTTTATTCACTGCTTTAGTTTTATATTTCCGCTTGATTTTCTTTCTTTTCCGTGTTGAAAAATTTTTATTTCTTGAAACTTCATTTAATATCGATAATTCATATCTGATTTCCTCAATCTGTCGCTTGGATTTTGCCTTCCAACTGGGCTCTTTTTGTTTTTTATCTATTTTTGTTATTTGTCTTGATATTCGGATTTTCGGTAGCTGCCAAAACTGTTGCATATGTGACATTCGTTACTCCTGTGATGTTTTCTACTCGTCTATTCGTTAACAAAGCAATGCAGCTTTGTATGTTTGCACGATTTATTTATTGGATTTTGTCATCTCACTTTTTAGAAGCCGGTCTCTTTCTGACATTTGTGTGCAGGTAACTTTGCTGATTATTTGAATCATGTGCTTTTTCGCATCAGTGATTTCTGTTCTGTTGATTACAAGGAATTCTTTTTCTAGTGACGTTTCATTCATCTTCATCATTGACAGAATCTGAATCAAGGCAATTGTTTTTGTCGCATCGAAATTCTTCCGTTTTATTTCTTGAGACATAATTATTCCGTATCTCATTTATTTTAGTTTGTATCTCATCCTCTTTCATGTTATTTATTTCCACTCTTGTCTCATTTTGCTTTGGAAGATGTCGAATTGTATTTTATTTGATATTTAGTTTTATATTATCTATTTATTGATTAGAGGATATTTTATATCGCATGATCTCCCTTTGATTGAGTGTTTCTGTAAGTATTATTATTATTAATAATAATAATAATTATATATTGAGTTAATTATTTTTATACGATTGACTTACAGCAAATATCTAAACCATTTTATGCTAAAGGTGTTACTATATATAATTATCTTGCATTTACGATTTTATAAAGGTACCTTATTTTAATTTTAAAGGCATTTTAAAGGTATTGAAGATAATAAAATACTTTAAAAATAAAATACTTTAAAAAAATACCTTTAAAAATAAAATAAAATACTTTTTAAAAATACCTTTAAAAATAAAATAAAATACTTAAAAAATACCTTTAAAATAAACTCAAATACTTTTTAAAATACGTTTAAAATACCTTTAAAAATTCTAAAGGTATTTATTTTTATAAAGATATTTTATTTTTAAAGGTATTTTAAACGTATTTTTAAAAGTATTTGAGTTTATTTTAAAGGTATTTTTAAGTATTTTATTTTATTTTTAAAGGTATTTTTAAAAAAGTATTTTATTTTATTTTTAAAGGTATTTTTTTAAAGTATTTTATTTTTTAAAGTATTTTATTTTATTTTTAAAGGTATTTTAAAAAAGTATTTTATTTTATTTTAAAGGTATTTTTTTAAAGTATTTTATTTTTTAAAGTATTTTATTTTTTAAAGTATTTTATTTTATTTTTAAAGGTATTTTAAAAAGTATTTGATTTTATCTTTAAATGTATTTTAAAGTATTTTATTTTATTTTTAAAGGTATTTTAAAAAGTATTTGATTTGATTTTTGAAGGTATTTTTTAAAAGTATTTTATTTTATTTTTAAAGGTATTTTATTTCTATAAAGGTATTTTATGCGAAAAACCCAAATAAGATAACTGCAAAAAATGTTATCGCAATACAAATTTATTGAATATTATTCATATGATTCATGTTATTTGACGTTAAATCATTTACTTCCTTTATATGTACAGATGAAATTTATTGTTGCTTTATTTTATTCTGATATTGAACGCTAATAATAATAATAATTATAATAATAATAATAACACGTTCAATTCTAGGAATTGTTACAGATTTGAAAGGCGTGTCTCAGTTGTATTATAAATATAACACATGTGTTTAATTGTTGCCAAGCTAATTACGATCCCTTAACAGCACGGTTTCGTCTCGAGGACCAATTTATTGAGGTAATAATTCAAATCCATACAAGTAATTAACCATATGGTCTTACGACAAACTCAGCTTAAAAATGAACCAGGCGCGCGCATACACACACGAATGCGCATGCGTAATTATACACAGAATGTCAACGTTTAGAACGCTTGAGAATCTAGTCGAGCAGAGTATTGTTCCTGATATTTCCTTCTCAGTGTGTACTACAGTCTTTGTCTTTCTCTATCTATCTATCTATCTATCTCTGTTTCTTGATTATCAATCTATCTATCTATCTATCTATCTATCTATCTATCTATCTATCTATCTATCTCCTGATTATCTATCTATCTATCTATCTATCTATCTATCTATCTCTGTTCACATCTATCTATCTATCTATCTATCTATCTATCTATCTATCTATCTATCTATCTATGTTATCCCATACCATTTGCACGACCCGGAGTTTTATGCCAAATGCAATCTTCAGGTGCTTAGTGGGAAATCAAGCACTGTTTCAATAGCATCAACACTTTATGTGCAATTCATATATATATATATTCAAACATACACACACACACACATATATATATATATATACATACATATATATAAATATACATACATACATACATATATATATATATATATATATATATATATATATATATATATATATATATATATATATATAAAAGTGAACCTTGAAGTCAACACTCAGAGGGAACAGGCTGTTTCATGCTAGACGCAATCGTCAAGCCGCCTGACGATTGCGTCCATCATGAAACAGCCTGTCGCCTCTGAGTATTGACTTCAAGGTTCACTTTTATATTTATATTTACATACGCTCTATCTCTAATATTGAGAACTTTATCCCGTTAATATAGCACATTTTAAAACTATATTTATTCATATATATATATATATATATATATATATATATATATATATATATATATATATATGTATATATATATGTTTTAATTTATTGTATTTCCAACTAATGAATAAACATACTTTTCACATAATTAACTGTGTAGATGCATAATAAGTAAATATGCCTGGAAAACAGAAAAAAATTGATTTAATAGAAATAAATTCCATTTATCTAATTTAATGGGTGGAAAAATAATTGTACAATGTAAATTTCAGATTTTAAAATCTTGAAATTGCTTTAATTCTATAGATTATTCAAGTGGAATACTCTAGAATGTTCCAATAAAGTTAACAGTAGTCATTTTTAGCCTAAAAATACAAACATAATATTCTGTATTTGATATTCGTGCAATAAATTTATCATGATGTGGAAAGAGGCAAAGAATTGACAAATTGGCAAAAACAAACAACACCCCCCACCAAAAAAAATAAACAAGAAAAAACTGATTGTTAAGCTCTAGAAAGAAAGTAAAAGTTACCGGAAAATCTCAGGCAACCCGAATATTCCCTTTACTACCATTAGTTCATTCAATGTAAGGTATAAAAAAAACCCTCAGAACTGTTGAAAACCAAAGAACAGGTGCTCCACGAAAGATTTCTTCAAGATCTTCGAGGATATTAATGAGTAAAAGTTAAACAAAATGCAATGGTTACACGTCAAGATTGCAGAATAATGTGCTTTCATCATGAATCTGTATCACTAAACAGGCAATAAGCGATAAAATTCATCTAAAGTCAAGCTCCCCTCGGAAGACTCCACTGCTATTGAAAAGAAATTTGTTGGTGAACATGAGGATAAGGAAAAATCATATCGAGAAAGAGTATTAGGAGACGAACAAAACCAAAATTGAACTTTTGGAGGTAATTTTATAAATTATGTATGGAGGAAAGATGGCGATGCCTTCAAACAAAAGAACTTAGTTCAAACAGTAAAATTTGGTGGTGGTAAGATCATGGTTGGGGGATGTTTTTCTGCAAACGGTACTGGCAGCATATCAGGAATCGATGGTAGAATGAATGCCGCAGCATATCAAAATATTTTGGAAGCAAATTTAATGATTTCGGTTGGAAATCTTGAACTTCTTGCTGATTGGATCTTCTAACAAGATAATTATCCTAAGAACACTGCAAAATCTACGAGGAAATGGTTTGCTGAAAATAATATAAATATCCTGAAATTTGCAAGTCAATAATTAAGGACTACAAGAAGAGTTTGGTTGTTTTAGAAATGAAGAATGGCTATTGGAACATGAATATTATGCATGTCTTATATTGTACAAGTACTTTTTCAGCCTTAAAATGGATAAATGGGATTTATTTCTATTAAATCAATTCGTTTCTGTTTTATATGTATATTTAGTTATTATTCATCGGTGTATAGTTAATTATATGAAAAGTATGTATATATATATATATATATATATATATATATATATATATATATATATGTAAGCAAATATGTGGATGTAGATCCGACAGTATGAGGAAAAATATGGAAAAACAAAAAATCCAAATATACAAGTTTACTGTTTTTAATGTTGTTTCAATGTCGACGATGTTAGACGTTTCCTGAAGAAGGTCTACTAGACCGAAACGTCTGACGTCAACATTGAAACAACATTAAAAACAGTAAACTTGCATATTTGGATTTTTTGTTTTTCCGTATTTTTCCTCATATATATATATATACAAAGAGAGATTTACTGTATATATATATATATATATATATATATATATATATATATATATTTATATATATATGTATCTATCTATCTATCTATCTATCTATCTATATATATATATATATATATATATATATATATATATATATATATATATATATATATATAATATGAAAGGCCCAAACACTAATATTCCATGGTTATACTTTATTACATTGGAATCGTAATCATGATCCAATTCATCAGACGTACAAATTAAAAACAAAACAAAAAACAATAAGACTCCTGAAAAATTAATTTCGGTTGAGCTCTCTGGGGAGGAAGTGTGGGTTTGTAAACAATGACTACTACGGCTGATATAGCAAGACTCTTCGGTAAAGCGAAATGAGTTCTGTCGGTCACTGTAGTTTATCTAAAAATAAATACGCTAAAATTCACTTTCGTTTCTACCGTGCGCCGACGGCTTCGTGGTAGAATGTCTGACTGACGCCAATTCAGTTGGGTTTCGATCTTAGCTAAAGGCAACCGGACGTCTAGCTACACTGAAGAGCTGCGAATCAGTCTGTCTGTGGATGACATTATATAGATATATGAAAGAAATTACGGAAAATTAAGCATATGTATGCTTTATTTTCCCTAATTTGTGTGTGTGCATATATATATATATATATATATATATATATATATATATTACAGACAAGGTCCAGGTCTTTGATTTAGCTTTTTATTCAATTTTTCGAACAAGTGATTTCTTTTCTGGAACACTAAAGATGTAGGTAAAATGATCGGCTCCTTGTACCGCTCCAGTAAGTACCTGACTCCTCATGTTTTCCTCTACTTTTGTAAGGCACAGATCAGGTCGAAAATAGAGTACTGCTGTGTGGCAACTGCCTAGACCTCTCTTTCCAGGCTTCTTAGAACTCAAATGGGTCTCTGAGCCCTTGTTTAAGTAGAATTATTTTCAACTCTCTCTCAAAGGCGGGATGTAGCGATTATCTCACTGCTCTGACGCTACTACCATAGAAAGTGCTCTGACGAGCTACAGCCCTTAGTTCCACCAGGTCTAACCTACACCCACATTCCTTCATCGGCGAGATGTAAGTTCCACTCAAACAACTTCTTCCCACGAGCCACTGCTCTGTAGAACAGCCTCCCTCGAGGATGTTTCCCTGATCATTACAACATTAACCTGTTCAAGTCTAGAGTTATCGTTCCTTCCTATCCATGTAAACGACCCCTTAACGTAATCTTCTACCTCGAGTAATCAACGGGTCTTGTACTGGGTGAGCCTTACTGTAAAAAAAGAAAACAATTGAATAAAAATCTAAATCGTAGTACCTTGCCAGTCGCCTTTAATGAAACCTGTATAAAGGAGGGATTGCTGCCCAAATACATATTTTCCAAACTCAAAATAATCCTGGAACGCTCAAGAATTAATAAGAGCGGGTGACTGTCTGAAAAGCCCGGATGTCGATTTGCAACATTTGTCTCTGTTACTCAAAATTGAAAAAGAGAGAAAAAGTATAAAATCTATAAGGAAGAAGGATAAAGAGTGAAGAAAGACGAGGGAAGGGAGATATTACGCGCGTGCGCGCACGCACACACACAGAGACACGCACAGACACACACAATGAAAGAAGAAGGAAGAATACATGAAACCAATGAAAAGAGCATAAATTATAAGAATAAAAAGTTAATTGCTGTTATTCTCTGACGAGTGAACGGAGCGATTGCTAGATGGACCGTCTAAAAAAAACGCTAGAGTCTGGATGCTGAAGGTAACATCAATCATCTAAGGGATAAATTTTCTGTTTGTACTATCCCCCTTCTCTCTCTATGTTCTCTCTCTATCTCTCTCTCTCTCTCTCTCTCTCTCTCTCTCTCTCTCTCTCTATATATATATATATATATATATATATATATATATATATATATATATATATATATATGCACACACACACAGATATATATATATATTATAAAGGATTAAATAGGGACTTGAGTTTACTCAGAGAATATAGTTTCCACGAGGAGCCTCTTAACCAAAACAACTACATTCTCCGGAAGAATGAGTCCCACTTCTTTTATTTCTCATCTCATTGTAAAAGGGCACAGGCGTGCCAGGAAGTTCCGACATTAAAACCCTTCTCTTCGTGCTTCAATTTATTCAAAAGTCCTACTAATATATAATATATATCATCAATCTTATTGTGAATATTGTTATCATTTTATTCCTCAAATTTCATTTACAAACCTACCATATATATACATATATATACATATATATATATATATATATATATATATATATATATATATATATATATATATATATATATATATATATATATGTATATATGATTATAATTATATTGTGCACATTATTAAATTATATTATTTGTATAGTGTGGCTGGTCAATTATATATTATAACAAATATATATATGATGGACTCTTCCATCGACTTTGAACTAATTATCTGCATGCCTATGACGGGCATGACTTTTGAGACTGGCTCGAGAATTGCACAAAAGACCACAAACCGTACATGAGAATGTGTTGTATCCAAGTGCAGCAGAAACACTGTTAGCTGTCTTATTTTACTTTTGTGCTTCATGTAGTCGACGAATGCTTACTTTTTGATGGTGCATTATTCCTGAATGGCAGCTGGAACGATACTCTGATCTCTTCATAGCTACCTCTTCAAAGATCTTAAATGGAATGCTAACGCAAGAAACGTTGCTTTTCAGTTTATCTTTATATCTGATCCAAGGTCTATCAACATTTCTATGACCACTATGGAGTTGACTGTAGAAAAGAACTTTTTGTATGCGATCATCACTCATGCTTGCCACATGGCCAGTTCAACGTAGTTCTGATTGTATTATGAAGGACTCGATGGTACCAATCTTGCATTTCTCAAAAAGATCGGCATCTGACACTCGATCATTAAACGTTAGGCCACAGATTGTACGGAGATAGCCTTGATGGAAGACCTCTAATCGTTTTATGTGACATCTATAAGGTGTACAAGTTTCAGATCCATACAAACTAGCTGATAAAACGACAGCTTTCTATACTTGGATTTTAGTGCAAAGCTTTATTCGCCTTTCGTCTCACAACCTATGATGCAGCGAACCAAAGGAAACGCTGGCTTTTGCAATGTAATTAACAATCTCGTCATGAAGTGATGAACTTGGATTTACCAGGCTCCCAAGGTATTTGAAAGATTCCACATACTTCAAATTCTTTCTATCAACTTGTAAAGGAACTTCAGGAAACTTACGAACAGGGGGTTTCTGTTTTACACCGCTAATTTGCTTCGGTGTCGGGCAAGGTTCATTTTTCTCGATGCTTATGGTAAGTCCGAATGCCTTGCAAACCGCAGAAAACCGGCTGAGTAAATCATGAGCTTCCTCTAAAGAGTTAGCTACAAGGGCAGTGTCGTATAACACTGGTACGTAGAAGTGTTTTGGACTTAAACCTCTGATGGTTAAACAGTCTTCGATTAGTTCGAAAATGAAGTTTAACGCCAGTTTTTGTGTCCCGAAAAGCATACCTCAGCATCACCGATGCGGTGCAAACAAAACAGGCGCCATGACACAGCCTTGCTTATTTTCATTAGTGACATCAAATGGATCAGAACACTGTCCATCAGATATAACACTAGCTTGCATACCGACATGAAATGATGATATTCAACATATTGTTAGGAAGTTTTTGCAGAAGTTTCCAGAGTGCTTCTGTATTTACAGTATCAAAGGCCTTAGTAATGTCCACAAATACAATAAATAGCTCCTTGTTTCGCTCACGAACCTTCTCTGAAATCTGTCGTAGGGCAAAAATCATGTCTATAGTGCCACGACCAGAGCAAAATCCACACTGAGATTTAAGGTAGATGGCATTGACAATGTGTTTTATTATTCTGTCGATGATGAGCGCCGTCAAAATCTTTCCGCTGATAGACAAAAGTGAGATGCCCCTATGATTATCGCATAATGTTTTAAGGCCTTTTTTTCTTGTAGAAGTGTTGCACAAAGACATTTTTGAAGTCCTGAGGAACATGGACTGATCTCCAAATTTAAATGAACAGATCGTGCAGTAGCTTACAAAGTGTACGCCCTCCATGTTTGTGGATTTCAGCAGGTATAAAATCCTCGTCTGGAGCTTTTCCTGACGACATCTGCTTGATAGAAAATTGCACTTCCAGAAAAGTGGGTTCCAGAGAGAACTCAGGAACTTCAGGATGCTGTGTAAAAGCGGACAAAGCTTCATCATCTGTGACTGAGGCGCTGTTGAGCACTGTTTCAAAATGATTTTTCCAGTGCTGAAGTATGGCTTTTTTATCAGTTAGGAGAGTATCCCTGTCATTGGCTAGAATTGGAGAGACGTTGTGCTTATGGGAACCATACACTGCTTTTAAACCATCATAAAAAGCTTTTGGGTCCTTTTTGTCAGCAGCCATTTAGAGTTGAGTATCCTTGGCTGACCACTAACTCTCTTTCATTTGTCTGAGGGCATGTTGTACTCTTGCTTAACACCCTTTGTAGTTGGCTTGGTTTGACTGGCAGTTTTTATCATTTACCCAGCTCTTATGATAATTATGCATTTCATCAATCAGTTTTTGGACTTCTGTATCATTTTCATCAAACCAATCTTGACGTTTGTGCAGTGGAAGTCCGAAAACTTCTAGAGAGGCTTTGCGCAATGCTTTCAATGATAATTCAACGTTCGCAGTGATAATAACTCCCTGAAGAGTAGTGTCCAGTTTATCAGAAAGATCGGCTTACACATGATGATTTTTCAGCAAGGAGACATTAAGGTGTTTTAGTACTGATGACTTTAGTAACCGTTTATGTTTAGGACGAAACATGACTTTGCTGAGAAGTAGGGCGTGGTCGGAAAGGTAACAGGTGGCATGAAAAGAGCGTGTGACGAGAAAGTCTCGAACATCTCTCTGCTTGGTGATGACAAAGTCAATAAGATGCCAATCTATCAATCTGCGAGGCATTCATGATGACTTGCGGAAGCTGGGCTGCTGAAACAGAGTGTTTGTGATACTGAGATCAAATTCTATACACATAGAGAGTAATTGCAGACCATTAGAATTCATTCACCCAAGACCGTGACGACCAGTGACCCTTTTCCATGTCTGATGATCAGAAGCAACACGAGCGTTGAAGTCCCCCAAGAGAATTAATTTATTCCTATGGTCACAGGCAGATATCAAGTGATCCTTTACCTGCTCAGTCCTGTTCATAACAACTGACCAACAAGGCAGTAGTTTTTGTGATGAATGTTGATTTTGAGAGTCATTATTCTATCAGAAACAGCCTTAGGCAGAGAAGGTAATGATCCCGTAATCTTTGATTTGATAGCAAAACTGACACCCGATTGTCGCAACTTGATTTCAACATTCCGAGACCTTGAAAATAAACAATGACAAACACGTGCATTTTCGTTTCCAGCGTCTCATATGCACAAAATCTACCATGCAAACAAAAAGAGACTATCGTTATTGTTTTGTCCGTGTATTGTTTAATATATTGTAATGTAATTGTCAACTTTGATAATGGCTTATAATATATAATATATATATAATTTAAAGAAAAACAGACCACTTTAAGGCTCCATGTAATAATTTATTTCACCATAGCCCTTTTAAAGGATGCTGGTGAAACGAAAAATGAAATGAACATTTACACTTTTGACTGGTAGTATTAAGTTTATGTAATTTAACAAAGAGGGTAGTGAGGAGTGATGTGATAGACATGATCGAGTTTAGAGAGGGTTTATTTATACAGTTGCAGCCAAAATGTTCAGAACGGCATTGTTTTCGTCAGAAAAGTAGGTATAAGTTTTTATCTAAGTTGTTTTATATTCTATAATTTTCACAGACAATAAATACGGTATTATTTGTTATTGTCTGAGAATACGGTGTAATTTGAGAGGATAATGCAAAAGTTATGGATGATTTAGTGATTTACTGCAAAACCCATGGTGACAAAATGATCAGAACGGTTGAAAAAATAACAAAATAATAAAAAATGACAGAGAATACTGGAATTATTTAATATTTAGTGTGAAGCCCTTTAGCTACAATCACACTATGACATCTTCGACTGCATGAGGAAATTAAATTTTCAATTTCTTGCTGGGTGATCTTATTCCATTCTTCCTGAAGGGCATTCCATAATTGCTCGGTTGTTTTAGGATTTCTGGCTTTAGAACGTTCTCCTAGAATATTCCACACATGTTCAATGGGACTGAGATCTGGGCTTTGAGCAGGCCAATCCATAACAATAACCTTTTCAGCCTTGAGGAAGTTCATGACCACCTTATCCTTGTGAAATGGGGCATTGTCCTGCATGAATATGAGTGGTCGCTTAGTTGAATTTCTCAGCACAGGCAACACATGATCTTTTACAAGTTGTTTATAAACTCCTGCATTTACCTTTCCATGTAATCGCACCAAAGAGCCCACACAATCTCCAGATATCATCCCCCAAACCATGACACTTCCTCCACTGAATTTAACACTAGTCTTAAGGCATTTAGGCGACAATTTTTCACCTACTTTTCGACGAACGTACCTTTTCCCATCTGAGCCAAATAACATAAACTGAGATTCATCACTGAAATGAGCCATTTGCCATTTTTCTTGAGACCACAACACATGTTCGGTTGCAAAGGTAAGGCGACACTTTTTATTCTTGGAGCTTCACTGCAGGTGCTCTTGCCTGTAGGTCCTGTTCAACTAAACGACGAAAGACAGTTTTTCGAGATAAAGTGTTTTTCAATACAATGCTCATTTCCCGAGAAACAGCAGCAGCAGTTTTAAATCTGTCCTTTTTAACCAACTTTACCATAGCAGAATCTTCTCTCTTGGTCGTTTTTCTTGGCCTACCTGTAGACCTTCTTGCTTCAAACGAAGCACAATCATCGTAGACCTTAAGAATACCGTGAACAATACTTTTTGACTTGTTAACAATCTTTGCAATAGAACCAATACTTAAATTATACTTCTTTCGAAGCTTAATAATCTGACGAATTGGTAACGGAGTAAGTGGCATTATATTAACAAAGTACACTGCAGATATTCTTACTAATGTTTAGTAAACGAACCGTCACGTAAACAAATTAAAACAAATTAGAGTTCGCCGGTTAAATATACTAAAACCCGGAGTAAAAGCAACCGTTCTGATCATTTTGTCACCATGTGTTTTGCAGTAAATCACTAAATCATCCATAACTTTTGCATTATCCTCTCAAATTACACCGAAATCTCAGACAATAACAAATAATATCGTATTTATTGTCTGTGAAAATTATAGAATATAAAACAATTTTGATAAAAACCTATACCTACTTTTCTGACGAAAACAATATATATATATATATATATATATATATATATATATATATATATATATATAACTGTTTCCTTGAATACAATGATGATGAATATGTTGTAAAGTTTTTATTCAATCATAGGAAAAATGGTTTTGATAATACAAAGATATTAAGTTTATCTAATTGTAAAAAAAAAGCCTTTGAATATGTTAGAAGTTCAGATACTTAAATGTACCAGACTCTCACTAAACCGTCCTGTTATCGAACGTAGCGAAGTTTTCTTGGCTGTGTTTGGACATTTGACAGAACCAGCACAAAGGATGAAATTACTGCTACTTTTAAACAACACAGTACGGGAAACAGCGCTAACGAACAATATTTGTTACCACGAAAATGAAAAAAAAAACAAACAAACTTGAAAATGGATAAAAAATACTATCCGAAATCGCTCGGGACAATAAACAAAGTAGATAGTTTAGGTGAATGACAAAAATGAAAAAAAAACATACCCGTCAAAGATTCTTGCAAATAATCAGAAAAAAATTACGTAATCATAGAATCCAAAAAAATCTTAGCGTACAGCTATTTCTCCAAGAGAATCTTTGGCTCAAGAAGTAATAGAAACAGTGGAGTTAAAGAGAGGTATAAAAATATCTGCTTCGAAAGTTCGTGCGTTAAGGGCATTTCTTGATAACATCAACCGCTCCTGTCTTGAGACAGTTAAGTTTAAAACATGTATTGGAGTAAAATTCAGGCAAAATCTCACTCATAAACACACATACGCAACACATAGACGTAGACACACATACAGAAAAAGCGTTATGCACACACAAGGTGAAGATATTAATCCAAATAATCGTTGAAGAAGAAAAGTATTTATTTGAAAAACAAGAATTCCGTCCGTCAAAAGCCAATAATTCTGTACGTTCAACGGCAATCTAAACTCGAATCAAATGAGAATTTCTCTCGTAAATTTCATCTAAGAAAGAAACAGGGGTTTTTTCTTTTTTTGGGGGTGGGGGGTGATTCCCTTTCGAAAATTAATCGTTTCTAACCTGAAATAATCGCACGGTAAACGTGATTGAAATAATTATGGGACTTTCGCGGGAAGAGAAAATAGAACAAAAAAAAAAATGAAATAATCTGGAATAAAAAATAAAATTCCGTGAAAGATTTTCTCAGATTTTATAGAATTTTGTATTGTTACCCTTTAACAATTCCTTCGGACTAGCATCTTTACTTTTCTTGTTTTTATCACAATTTTTTTTAAGATGAGGTTTAGACACCACCGATCACACAACAACACACAATTCTTCATCCTACCCTCTAACGCTTTCTACAAAGCTTTTAAATAAATTAGTTATCCTTAAAACTAGGAACACCATGTCAAAGACACTCGGAGATATAAATACGAAGAAAAATAAATGCATCAATTCAGATGCCAGTACTTATCAAATAAATATCTTACAATGTAAAAGAACTTATATCGGAGAGACATCACGAAATCTAGAATCCCGTACCTACGAACATTTATATAGACTTACTTACCTTATATTAGACTTAGAACATAGACTTACTTTTAGACAACCATTTAAACTCGCTCGTATTACACAGGAACAAAACTGGCAATAACGTTCATTTTATATTTAACTAAGTAAAAAAGAACATAATCCTTTATGTTGAAAGTACTTCGAGGGACTACTAATAAGTATATTACCAACCATGAACACACGTCAAAAACATTATATTACATCACCAAACTTTATTGAATGGAAATGTTATGTACATAGAATCGTTTCCAAATCGACATATGAAGAACCACCAGACACACGCATACACGCACACACACACTTACAAATTTATATTATCATCTGAAGCCCACATAGATAAACTAGAATTATTATACACTTACATACATAAAGCAATATTTACAGTTTCTCAGTTAAGCTTGGAGTCTGTTCACTTCTTGGAACTTCGAAGGAACGCGACTTCTCTCCTTGAATTCAGAACGCCATAAATTATGCGAACATTTGTTGAACAAGTCAAATGCATGTGGAACCTGCTCAACCAATGAAAATCAAAGAACTGAAAAATGAAAAAAAAAATACCAGAATTTCTTTTTTCACTGTTCTTCATATCTCATTCTGTGATAAAGCTTTAAGAAAAGTGAAACATGTTAGATTTGATAAAAGTATCCGAATTCTCCTTTATCTTATCATTTCTATCAGATTCTGATCCATGTTTAATCTGAACTCATCAAATTTCTGTCCAATGATTCTTTTCCGTCTCATCTTTTTATCAGTTTTATTTGCTTTTTGGAGACGACGCATTGTTACTTTTTCAACAATTCCTTTGAACGAGAATCCTTATCTTTCTTGTGAAAACAAAATATTTTTACCCCACTGGATAATCCCCCCTCCAGAGCTTGCATAGTAATTTCGTTTCGGTGGTTATTAATAGCGTATTTCCATCCTTGGACTAACACCAAACGTAGCCAAAATGAACTTCGCACTTATTTTAGGATCTTCAATGTCAGAGTAATTTTAACCTTATACCAGACTGTTGTGGTGTCCCCCCTCTAAAGAGTCTACGTTGGACTCTTCCGCCTACTATAAGATTAGTAAGAGAGAAAGGCCTTGAGGGAACAGTCGAATAGATTGAACGGTGGGTCAACCGACACACACTCACTAGTCGTGTAATACTCTTCTGTTGTACTTACTGTTTAATATAGTGATTTTCCAAGCGTAGCTCAGATGTAGCACAAGGCCGAAAGTATGGAGCACCCAGTGATGACCGAACTCACTACTCGGTCGTAATTGTTCTAGCGAGACAAGCTTGCTAACCATTACAACACCTCGAGGTGCCCACTTACTATTTAATATATGATATATCTGTAACATTTGTTTTGTTATTTCTTTAACCATTTACTTGGTCACAACACAGACGACATTAAGATTATGTATACGAGGTCTGATCAAAATCTCTCGGGACTGTTTCTATGGTAACGGAACTAAAGTACTCAGAGGGAAGCCGCTTGGCACAGACAGACAGACGTTGTTGTCTGTCACTCATACACACTAAGTTATAACATTCTCATTCACTCGCGTTGTTTATAGCAGTGCTTTGTAGGAAAGTGTGCAGAGTGTGGCCGGCTCACCACATCACAGACTTTCCATCTGTGAGCGCGACTTGTGCAGTAGTTTATGGCTGGTTGGATGGGTGATTTTGTTTAACAGCATATCAAAACTTCTATGGGTTATTTAATGTCGAAATCTAAACATTTTGAACACAATTTTATGGCTTCATCTAAATATATTTTAATGCTGTTGTATGGCTTCAGTTGCGCATAAAATGTGTTGTTCATTTTGCTATAAAATCTATCGTTACTAATTTTACTATAAATAGGTATTATTGGTAAGATTTTTATTTAAAAATGTATTGCTGGTATTTTTACTATAAAAATGTATGTTTTACACTTTCATAGTGTTTTGTTTGGGTGTTTACTATTTGCACATAGCCGGGACCCTAACTGGTGCTGCCACGCCAGGTGAGAGTAATTTTGGGCCAAGGACAGCATTCCGTCAACGACCGTATTCCCAGGAACTCGACACTTTTTCCTCGTCAAAAAATCAAATCTCCCTTGAAAGTAAAAATAGAATGAAGACGAATGAAACGAGGAAACTAATCGATACCTCACCCCACCCCAAAAAAAACCCTACTTCGAAGGAGATTAAATGCTGAATTGATATGTTTTGTAGTTTTCGCTTTATAGCACCAGTCCCGATGCTTATTGATCATATCTTGTGCCTCAAACGACGGCAAATTTATTTTTATTCGCCCCAATGAATTTCTCTTGACATCATCATTTTAGTAAGAGGAGTTCATAAAAATCTCGACTTTTCTAATTAATTTGCACTAAAAACTCAGTGAACTATTAATTCATTTTTTTTTAAATTTCGCTCAACGAATCGTCGAACGTTGGGTGGGGGAGGGGTTTACCTAATTAATTTCGTTTAAAATCCATAAAATTTGACTGGAATTTCTCTCACAAATAAAACTTATATATCGTTGGGACTTGTCTGTTTAATAAACAACATGAGCAGAGAGACTCACACACACACACACACACACACAGAGAGAGAGAGAGAGAGAGAGAGAAAGAGAGAGAGAAAGAGAGAGAGAGGCAGACAGATAGACAGACTGAGAAAATTAAGTCTGTAATTAAGTTGTCTACACATTCTAACTGAAATAGTTCCCAGTTTTTATGTTATTTCCTCCATCCCTGTTCAAAGTATTCTTTCTATCTGCTCCTATCTCTCTTTTCCATTTCCCTTTTTCGATGTTTCCTTTTACAAGTCTGTCTTCCTATCGCGACTGATATATATATATATATATATATATATATATATATATATATATATATATATATATATATATATATATATATATCCTTTTGTTTTTTGTTTTTATTGATTCTTTTCATTTAAACTTTTCCTTACCTGAATATACTTCTCTCTGCATCTCTTTTTTATTCATTTCTTCACTCTTTCTTTTCTTTCCCCATCTCTCCTCTTCACACGTCTTGTGTTTTTCTTTCGTTGCAATCTGCCCTTCTCCCCACCTGAATAGTCTTCTTTCTTTCTTTCCTTCTTTCTTTCTTTCTTTCTTTCTTTCATTCTTTCTTTCTTTTTCATCTTTCTTTCTTTTTTTTCTTTCTTTCTTTTTTTTTCTTTCTTTTCAATCTATCTATCTATCTATCTATCTATCTATCTATCTATCTATCTATCTATACACCCGTCTATTTTTCTTTCAATCTCTTCTTTTCTTCACCTGTCTCATCGTTCTTTCTTTCTTTCTTTCTTTCTTTCTTTCTTTTCAATCTCTCCTATCTATCTATCTATCTATCCTCGTCGTCTCACCTAATTTTTCTTTTCCATAATTCTTTCTTATCCTTTCTTTTATCATTATTTCCTTTTCCCTCCATTTCACCTTCCCGGTGCCCCCCCTTGTAACAAATTTAAAAAAGCTTCTGTCGAGCCGATTGAACAGAGTATATCAAAGCCAAGTGGCAGCGCCCCGTTCCACTCTTTTGCCACCATTTCTTCCTTTAATCTCCAAGAGAGTCCTTCTCTTGACCCCAAAGCTCAAAATCACCTGCTTCAACACCTACTACCGGTATTACTACTACCAATATTACTTTCGCTACTATTATGGCTACAAGTGCCCGGTCACCCCCCGCCTCCCGACCATGTTTAGAACTTCTCTCGTGCATATTTTAACGTCTAAAAATCGATCGAAATCCTTCAATGATTGAAGTCTTTCCATCCCATCATGACACCCTTCTACTTCTCTCTTCTCCCAAAAGTACTCCGGCTACATATATATATATATATATATATATATATATATATATATATATATATATATATATATATATATATATATATATATAGCGTCAAGAATATGTTATATCAGAAATCGGTCGACCATTGTATTTCTGGAAAATATTTTCTTTAGGGAAGCAGACTTTGTTATTAAAGTATCGATGAACAAAGCTATAATAATAATAATAATAATAATAATAATAATAATAATAAAGAAAAAAAGAAAGAAAGAAACAAATAAATAAAAATAATAAATATATTTTAAAAAATTGTCGCCCGATCAGTGGATTTGATTATTTAGACGTTACATAGGATTTTTCTCATTGTTTAATTTGATAACCTACTAATAATATATATATATATATATATATATATATATATATATATATATATATATATATATATATATATATATATATATATATATATATATATACTTGTATGTATATATGTAAGTTGACATATTTATATAGAAGAGGTTGATATGTATTTTCCGCAAATACTTCCTTTTTGAGTTATTAAGTTTAAATGATGTTTTAGTAGATGGTGATATGTTGTCATGTAGACTAGGTTACACTTGTTATTCGTGTGCATTCTTGGTTAGTCCGTCTTCATCGTTTAACGTATGTAGTAGTGAGTTAACTAAAAATGTTCCATTTAACTATGGCTGGATATTAATATCGTGAGCAGGCAGATATGATTTTTACACACGGGCGCGCGAATTGTAATGGACGCGAGGCTGCACGGTTCAATCAGTTTGTGTCCACATCTATCTATCTATCTATCTATCTATCTATCTATCTATCTATCTATGTAATCTGTCCACATCTATCTATCTATCTATCTATCTATCTATCTATCTATCTATCTATCTAATCTGTCCACATCTATCTATCTATCTATCTATCTATCTATCTATCTATCTATCCCTATAGTTTTATGATGAACATTTTCTTTTAATTCATGTCTCAAATCTTCGACTAGATTTCGACCACGTTATCCTGAAACATTTTTCCTTTTTTCTATTCGGCCGGGGCACTCAAATCTTTCGGGTCGTTGTCTCGTCACGACGAGATTGCCGGCGATACCTGAGCGCGCTTCTTAGCAGAGAGCAAAGGATTGCTCGAACGAAAGGAGAAATATTTATCCAATCCATTTTTCCCTCTCAATGGATTTGTTTGTATGCACAAGTGGATCAATAATCCAATAGCCTAACACGTAATTAGCTATTATCTGAATTTCGATCTAAAACTTTCACTGTATAGTCCGATCAATGTGAATTACATTCACGAGTCAATTGAATTTATTGATAAAGACGAAGTAGAAAAATAAATATTTGTTGAGTAAAATCAATTATTTTTTCATCCTTCAACTGTAAACACTTTGATGTCTATAGGCAGACAACAGTCTTTTGGTTGATTAAGGGTGTCATGTGTCTGGACAAGATGAGGGATGATGGCACCGGACAAGATCTGAACCCGACGAGCACACTGATACTCATAGAGGAAACTCAAGAATTTCAAAACAATGGTAACTGACCACCAAGAGCCCAGTGAAACATCCCCATCAAAGAGGATGGACCCAGAATATCTGGAAGGTTGTAGAGTAACGACGGAATATGACAAACATCGAATGAACCAAGTTTTTCTTGACAGAAGGCCATGGATATGCTTCTGAAGTGACAGCAACACACCTACCTACGTATACATTTTTGTACATATATATATTAGCAGCATGGGCCGGCGTTGCCCGGGCTTGATTCAAAAATCGTACGACTCATACAGCAATCGCTATCACTTGACTGAAAATATTTTTACACTGCGAATTTTTTCTAAGCTCTATACTAAACATTAAATCTGTTACGAAAAAAGAACTAAACAAAATGAACACAAAACGATCAGCTTTAAAAAAGGACTCGTAACTGGAAAAACCGAATGAAAAAAAAAATGTTAACAACAAATACTTTTTCACACACAACCCAGTTCTGCGGGATCAGAATCAACGTTGACTTTAAGCAAGCGAATGAGCCAATTGGAGTAAAGTGCCATGCAGATTTATATTTTTCCCACTTGTGACGAATGCCATTATTATTTTTGCATGCTAGCATGCTAGTTAACATTCGTGTCAGTCAGCTGTTGGCTCTCACGCAGTTCAATAGAATCTTCCTGCCTATTCGTGGCAGCCAGCTATAGGCTCTCACTCTGGCCAGTAGAAAATGGCCGCAAATTACATGAAAACTACCGTAGAAGCATGAAAAAATCGATTATTTCCACTATCGATGTGAGTTGGGAAATGCAAGTCTTCGCCTTACCACTAACTTGGAGCATGGGCATGTAAATTTTGGTGCAAATCCGTCGAAAATTGCGGCCGTGCATTCGTTACGCACACACACACATCCTGCCTTTTTTATATATATATATATATATATATATATATATATATATATATATATATATATATATATATACACTCCCGGATATAAGGTTGAGCTCTCTAGGGAAAGGGAGTTTTAAAAACGGCGGCTCCTATTACTATTAAGCATTACCTTTCAAGTATGAATTGAGTTCTCCGAGCCGCTGGCGTATTTCGTATAGAGAAAGATGTTAAAATTTCCTTACTTTCTGCCGTGCGACGATGGCCTAGGTGGAACATATCAAATCAGTCGGGTTCCGATCGCGGCTTGAAGCAATCGGACGTCTGGCCACACTGAGGTGCTTTCATACACCGAAACTGTCTGTCTGTGGATGACTATATATATATATATATATATATATATATATATATATATTTATATATATATATATATATATATATATATATATATATATATATATATATATAGCGGCCTGAGGATTGCGCCTAGCATGAAACAGCCTGTCGCCTCTGAGTGTTGACTTCCATGTTGACTTTTATATTTTTATCTCTGATATTGAGCACTTTATCTCATAAATATAGCACACCTTAAAACTATATTTATTATTATATATATATATATATATATATATATATATATATATATATATATATATATGTGTGTGTAGAAATATAGTTTTAAGTTGTGCTTTATATATATATATATATATATTCGCTCGAGTATCCCGTCGAATTCGATGTATGAGGGTCAAGCAGATCAGTTCCTAGGAAACTTACAGCTCGATATCAGCACATGAGATTTGATTATAGTGGTGAAGTTTTTGTGCAGAACGAACCACACTTTTTGAAGGGCTGAATATAGAGACATGATGCGCTACGTGCCAGAAGGTCCCCAAACGATCATCCGCAGCTTTTGAATTCAGATTTCCAAGGCTAAAGGGCCCAGTCTTTCTTGTTATTTACTCATAGCTGGGCGGGAGGAAGAAGTAGAGAATTCATACCTTTCCCAAGGGTATTAGCATGTAAGTGAATGTAATGGATTCGACTGGAATATGAGAAGGCACGGTGACGTAAGGTATAGCGGTTTGGATATAGTGTTTTTTAAAAATAAATACAAAACTACTAAAGAACTCCGGATTATTTACCTAACGTGTTCTTTCCGATTTTTCTACATAACTGTATATATATATATATATATATATATATATATATATATATATATATATATATATATATATCGGCTCCAAAATTAAGGTTGAGCACTCTGAACCTTTATTTTAAAATAAGAACTTTAAAAATATGGAAAAAGTAAATTTCGGCATTTCTCTGAAGAACATTCCACACACAAACAAACGGAATTATTTTGTTAAACTTTTGCAAAAAAAACAGACAAATTAATAAGAAGAATGAGATGGAAAGCATTCTTCTTCCTACGAGGGAATAACTTAACAAAAAAAGAACATGAGGTTTACGACTTTAAAATAAAAAAGTTGCACCATTTAACAAGAACCTACAGGAATTTGAAAAGGACCTACACAATATAATTAATAACATCTCCTTTCATAAAAAGAAAAGCAACTTCCAAACACATCTAGGCCAAATAATCAAAATCATCAACAACAGCGATAAAATACTAGTTAAGTCCGACAAAACGGGAAACTTCTACAAATTGATGGCAGACGACTACAACAAATTAATTAAAAAAAACTTAACTAAGACTTATAAAAAAGCTCATAATAAAAATATGAATATGGTAGACAGTATCAACAGAACTAGTCTAATTATTACTGAAAAACTAAAAATAAACGATAGGGTAGGCAAATTGGCTACATCACGCTTAAGGACCACAAATAAGATTTTGAGAAAGACCCCACTACCAGAATGATAAACCCAACTAGACCCGACATAGGAAAAATAAGCAAAAGAATCCTAGAAAGGATCAGTAGGCAAATCAAAAAACGCCTTGGATATACACTCTGGATTAATACCAAATAAATCATCAATTGGTTTACTAACATCGACAATAAGCTTGATTGCATCCTAATACAGTTCGATATTGTGGATTATTACCAGTCAATAACAAGAGATCTCTTCACGACTGCCCTGGAGTTTGCTACAGTTTATTCTGACTTAACTAAGGAAGAAATGAACATAATTCTTAGTGCAAAAAAATCTGTCCTCATCCATAATGGTGACCAATGGATTAAAAACACTAATGACACTTTTGACATCACCATGGGATCTTTAGACTCTGCAGAATCTTCTGACCTTGTCGGTCTATTTATACTATACAACCTAACCGCGCACCGTGAATTAGACATTAAGGACATTGGGCTATACAGGGATGACGGGCTCATGGTAGTGAGGGGCTCCACAAATTTTAAAATAGATAAAATTAGAAAGATAATATATAGTGAATTCAGAAAACTAAATTTAAAAACTATAGTCAACACGAAATTAAATAGGGTAAACTTCTTAGGCGTAACTCTAGACTTAATGAGCAACATATTACAACCTTACAGAAAACCTAACACTAATTCCTTGTATGTACACCCTAAATCAAACCACGCTCCATCTATAATTAAGCAAATATACACATCAACAGAGAAAAGAATCAGCATGAACGCCGCTAATAAGGAAATTTTCCGACAACAGTAATTTTTATAACACAGTCCTAAAAAATAGCGGATAAAAAAATGCTAACATAAGTTATAGAAATAATAGTACTAACAGGAAGAAAAACAGGAAAATAAAAAATCATCTGGTATACCCCTCCGTTCAACCAAATGGTTAGTAGCAAGCTAGGATATGTTCCTAGCTTTAATTGAAAAACACTTTCCTACTAATAGCAGACTTAGCGAGAGCTTTAATAAAAACACCTTAAAATTAAGTTACAGTTGCACTGAAAATCTAGAAAGAATTATAAAAAGCATAATAATAAAATCCTGGATAAACACGCATGCCAAAACAGTATTAATAAAAATTCGGAACTAAAATTAGACAAAAATAATGAAAAATTATGTGATTGTAGAAACCCTAAAGACTGCCCGTTGGAAAATAAATAACTCACAAAATCCGTGGTATACCAATGCACTATCTCATCCATTGAGAGCCCTAACACTAATAGGATATACATTGGGTCAACGAAGAATGAATTTAAAATTAGATGGAGACAACACAAAAGCTCCTTCAATAATATTAGAAATAGGAATCAGACATCTCTATCCCAATATTTTTGGCATTTAAAAGAAATGAATAAAACACCAAAAGTAAAATGGAAAATAATAAATAGAACAAGAACTTGTAAAACCTGGGATGACCCATACCCTTTATGCCTATATGCAAAAATACATATTATTAAGTTTCTAAATAATGAAAATTTATTAAACCATAGACATGAGTTAACGTTTTTGGCGACATCAACAAATTTTCGCATTAAATAATTAGCACAAAAAAATTTAAATTTCATAGTTTAATAAAAGGCTTAAAAGCTTAACCCAATCATTAAATAGAAAAACGCTTTATGAAGTCGTCAAAAAACAAATTGTAGTTCAGTGCGATGCGTTTATATATGGAACAGCCATTTGGATAAAAAATAAATAAATAGATAAAATAAAATAAAACAAAATTCTCCAGACACTTCACGACATATCATGGTGCCAAAAGCTATCTTTCGCTGTGACTAACCAGACGATGTGCGTACATGAATGCCATCATCCGCTTTGAAATAGATACCCCACACTACCTCGGCTTGACCTTTTCGAAGGTGACTGATATGTGGATAAGAATTAACTGTTAGACCACCTAACCAAAATGGCCGCCCCAGCCGTTTCCATAGTAATTAATTTTGCGAACGAACATGCTTATAAAGATGCGTAAATTTCAAGATTGGTTATTCCTAAATTTTCGCTTGAGGATGAAACAGGGCTTGATACCTTAATACATGAGAACTCTTATGTAGCAAAGGAATCATATTTCTTTTATAAATAATTATAATATATATATATATATATATATATATATATATATATATATAATTCACCAATGCCATCTATATTAAAAAAGAACATAACTCTTTAAAAAGAAAATATTATGAACACATATAGCAATACTACCAACTGCTATCATACATTTAAAAAACTACCTTACGTCACCAATTTTCGAAAGATCCATTATTTATGAATCTAACTTACCTCTTTCTAATACGTAAAAATCAATGAAAATATTTACAAAATACGCCCGATATATGCTTTAATGAAAACCCAAACCTAAACAATTTTTTTAAAAACATCCTACAGCGTCTCACTAACTTTTACACACTTCCAGAATGTTTCTCACACAATTTTAAATATTATCTGTTACTTCATTACACGTATCTAATAAGAAATAGCGAAACACAACATAATATTAATGTGCGTCACTTTGCTTTTCATATTAGATTAAGAGCTCTTTCCTACTTGTTCTTTATCCTATCATATATATGTATTTTATAAACACTACACTTTTTATAATAATGCTTTTAAAAATAGTGGATATAAATGTCCCGATATTAAATACAGAAAAGATAATATTAATAACCAGAAAAACAAATAGAAAAATCATTTGGTATGCACCCCCATTTAACCAAATGGTTGGCGGTAATTTATAGCAAAAGTTTCTTGCATTGATTGGAAAATATCTCTAAGCAAGATTTCCAATAAAAATACGCTAATATTAAGATATAGTTGTACGGATAATCTAGAAAAAAATTATAAAAACACATAATAATAACATTTTAAATAAATACTTAAACCTAAATATAAATAATAGTAATTCCAAAACGCAAATGAATAATTTTGAAAAAAAAATGTAATTGTAGAAATCCTATAAAGTGTCCTTTGGAAAAAATGTCTTACTGAACCTGTTGTTTACCAATGCACTATTTCCTCTACTGAAAACGCAAATGTTGAGAAATTTTATATGGATAGCACAAAAAACTCTTTTAAATTAAGATGGTACAACATATTTCTTCTATTAAGAACAATACGCCCAGTAACCGAACATCCCTATCTAAATATATTTTTGTATCTAAAAGAAATCAATAAAACTCCAACAGTAAAATGGAAATTATTTTAAAAAAGAACGAGAAATTATAAGTCCTTAAATAACCCATACCCCCTATGTCTACATGAAGAACTAAATATTAAGTTTCCTAAAAATAATAATCTATTAAATTAGCGTAACGAATTGGCAGTAATATATATAAGCATTGTACAATGTTCACGTTAGAAAATATTTATTGAATCTTTCATAAAATATGTATGTATTACAATTATATATCGATTATTTTATTATATACATATTATACGTGTAATATTATATATATATTATATACAGTATTTACATTACATATATTATATATACATATATATATATATTATATACATATATATATATATAATATATACATATATATATATTATTTATATATTATACGTGTAATATTGATTTCATTCCTTAATTGTTTAATTTTAATATTGCCACGTAATAAGGCCCATTAAATAGAATGAGTATTGTATTTTAGATTAAAAATTATATAAAAATGATTTACTCATACCAGAGCCCCTTTAAGATAGTTCTAAAATATATAAGAATAAATTAATCAAAATTAGCCTATTATTAGTGATATACATATCTCTCAGATTATTTCTTCGTAACTTAAATGTATATTCTTAACCCGAAGTATGAGGTCTTGTCTTAATATGACAGTTCCTCGAGACATGTATGAATACCATCCCCCACAACATCTAACCTAACCTTTCTGCGTTAGCTTTGACTGTCTTTTAAGCTTTTATATTTAAGTAAAATCCTTAATTTGACTAATAAGTTTATTGAGCTCCTTTTAAAATATTTAGATTTTTTAAACTCCATTTCTTCCAGAACGACCTCCATAATCTCTTTAACAGTTGGTAACCCTTGAGGACGGCGTTTCAAACATTCATCAATTGATGTTTGGGTCAATCAGATTTTACTATCAGACTCTATGCCAACATAATCAGAGCATCATAGATGGTCCGAACTGGTGTTTAAGGACTTCTGTCATTGTCACCTAGTGAGCTACCACGGTTGTGCCACTGCGTCACTTCACGGTTGTCTTTAGATCAATGGACGATGGTCGCTTTTGTGACGTACGTTGGCCGTTAATGATTAAGTATAACTCAAGACTTCCATGTTAAAATAAGACAGTATTTAATTACAACCGCAAATAAATACTTAACAAGAAAAAAGAAGTAAAAATCAACCAATGATAATTAACCATTTCAGTGAATACCTTGTTACTAGCGCGGCTCGGTTTAACGTCCGGTAAATCTTAAATCAAAACCCAAATCATCGACGCAGAATAATTCACACTAATTCGACTGGATAGTTCCACTCAGTAGTCACTGCAGTCAGTAGCCTGACACCGCTATTTATATGCCTGGCAGAAAACATATATTCATAAGTCTAGAGCAAGGGTCGGCAACCTACGGCCTGCGGGCCGGATGCGGCCCGCGAAGGCATTTTGACCGGCCCGCGAGCCTGATTAGCAATGACTCTATTTTTAATAATCTCAGTGCACTAAAAATATTAGACTATCTGCCAGTTATCTTTCATGAGACGTATTTTACCAAGTTGCGTTGCCTACGCTTAATGTCAAATAATGGATACATATTTGTTATGACTCTTGGCTACATTAAAAGATAACAGAAGCGAAAGGAACGCTAAATTGAAAGAGGCCTGGGAGGGACTGACATGCGAGGTAGCAGAAATCTAAAGACAGTTAAACATACGCGCATTATATATACATGACTCATGAATGTGTCGATGATACCGCATGTGTACGTACGTAAGTGTATATGTTTGCAACTATTTGTACTCGTATGTATGGGTATATGTGCTTCATTTTTGTTTGATGTGTGTGTGTGTGTGTGTGTGGTTCGTTTGTGGAACAATTTTCAATAACAGTTTCAAACCTACACGTCATAATTTCATCCATTTCACTTCGGTTGATTTTTTTTCACTTTGAAGTATTTTGACGTTCCTTGAGGAAAAGTAATTTTTGTTTAGGTGTTTTTTAATTTTAGATTTTCTTTTGTTTTTCTGATTTCTCAATGTTTATTTTCATTAGGGTTTTAAATATTTAGGTTGACAGGGGTCTGCATATGTAATTTTCCTTAATTTTTCATCCGGCCCACGACCCGTCATTATAACACGATCCGTCCCGCGGGGTCGAATGAGTTGCCGACCACTGGTCTAGAGGGTCACGCCCTAACCCCGGTGTCGTTAGTTACTCATTTTTTCCTCTATGACAGCATAGACACAGAATCGAGAACTTATGACGTCAGGAAGGTCATTGACGAAAACTAGGATAAAATACTTAGGCAATCTTCTTAATATTCTGTATCTGTTTTCACACCAAATTTTATGCGGGCAGTAAGGATCGAACTCATAACTCAAGATTTACATGTCGAACTTGATAATAATTACATCACAACGAAACTCCAGGCACATTTTTACAATCTCTCAAAGCATTGTTTGTATTAACTAATTTATTGTCATTCCTCTTTTCATCCAAAAAATATAACACAAATAGGCGAAGTCATGTTTGCAGCTCCGTTGGGTCAGCAGAGGCGGAAGTCAGGTGATACTTTTGTTGAAGTGCAGATAGATGGAACGCGTCCGTTTGCTTTAGAATAAATACTAAGCTAAAACGCTCTATGGCCCTTGCAAAGCAGAACGTTATCCTCGAACGACTGAAGACGCGATATACGCAAACAGAAACCTTGTAACCAGCGGCATTTTATTCTAATGTAGGTCTGAATTTGTCTCAGACTGAACAGTTGGCCATTTTTACGTGTGTTGATGTCGACTGGATTTTCAAGATATAATTACACAACCAATAGATCTGATATGTTTATAATTGAAAACAGACAATAAATTGGCAACTGCAAACAATGCCTGTGATAGATTGTAAAAACGTGACTTAATCAACAAGAGAATCGAGATGGCCGCGTCATCGTGTAAGTCGAATCATTAGTAATGATTTCCCTCCCAAATGAATACCTAGTAGTTGTGGACTTGGGCCAAAAATAGACAAATTACAAGAAACATGAATTAATCCGACTGCAAAGTTATGTTGCTGTCTACCTTTATTTGTGGAGCCGAATAATGAGTCATTTACGAACGTCATCTCCGACCACTCAAATGTTTCTAGCAACGTTTCTGTAGCATTATATTTATTATTCCTTGGTGCGGTTATATAACAATCTATAACAATAACCTGATAATGATATTTTCGTTTGATGATTTGTATCGGTGGAAAAGAATACCATAAAACGTTAATAATGATTTTATATGCTTACAGAATTAATTCATTCTGGCAGACAAAAAAGACTACACACTTATGCAAATTATATGAAACAAAACGAATAATACCGTTATTATTATTTACTTTTTTTTCGTATTGCTTCCAATGAAACATGACCCAGTTCTCGTGTTAGTTCTTCGAATATTCATTCCACAAAGTCTTTTCTTACAGATTGACTTTGCAGAAGTTCTATGTTATTCTGGCTTTTGGAAATGGTTGATCTCATGTCAGGAAAACCTGGAAACATTAAAAGCACCGCAGTGATGCGATTATAAGACAATTGTGCAAAGGCGAACTTATAAGCTGTGTGACTATTATCATGGTACAGTTTTACTTTCGCCAGAGAATAAAAAACTTAATGAGGATTTTGCTGTTTTGACTGAATGCTCACTTTTTGAATACGATTCTGCCAGAGACCCAAATATGTTTTCCGGTTTAATATTGGAGGAATGGATATTATTTTATCAGTGCAACAAATCCAAGACAAGTCGTATGAATAACAAGGAATCTCGTTTTAGTTCTTCGTAGATCTTATCAAGTCCTTCCGAACTGTAAATAGTGACGAAGATCTTCAGACTCGCCATTTTGTAGTCATTTCATGATGCCATGAATATACAGACTTGTACAAATTAATTGAAACAAAACGAATAATTCCGTTATTATTATTTACTTTTTCTTCGTATGAAACATGGCCCAGTGAACATGTTAGTACTTCATATGTCCATTCCACGAAGTCGTTCCTTGCAGATTGACCACAGATTGTTGATTGAATTTAAATCAAGAGAGATTCTGAGCCTGTCTATAGTACTTTGATTTGCTCACTGATAAGACTTTCAAGTGTGTTCGTGCAACGTTACATTTTCGTACGCTTCCTTGGAGTAACGTCAATCGCTGACAATGACCGTAGGACAACTAATCGTCAGTTGAGACAATAGTGTCTGGGCGTGATAAAAGTCTGAAGCTATCATAGATGATGCATTGTTTTTCAAGGCCAAGCAAATTTTATCATATACCCCGAAAATAGATTCATATTACTGCACACCACTGCTAATCTGAGGAAAAAATAAAAATCGATTTCACCCTGTGGGTCTAAAATTGACCGTACGTTGAAAGAAAGGAAACTAAAGCGGTTGTTTCAATTAATTTACACAAGGGTGTAAATACTCAAAAATAAAATGAGACCTCTTTTCAACGCATTTATTTGACTTATTGACTGGGAGATACTTTTAGGAAAACTATAATTCCTACTAGGATTTATTAATAGCAGGCATAATATAAACAAGGTATATAGATGACATTTTGTTGATGGCAGACTTAGAAAGGAAATTCTTAAACAAGAAACGATTATAAAATGCAAGAAAACTGAATGAATAATCGTTAACAAAAAAAAGGCAGTGTCCATGTGTGACCTGTGCATTGGGCACATCTAATTAGAGCTTGCTAAACTCAATGAAGTATTCAGTCCCGTCTATGGCATAGGAAGCTGTACAATTTCCTCAGCGATGAAAAAAAAACAATTTGACATGGTAGAGAAATAGTTCTAAACATGAAGGTTGAAAGTACCATGTTCAGAACATGCGGTAGAAAAAACCTGAAAGAGACAGATGAAATTTCTGTCACAAATAATGGGGAAAGATGGCTTAGAGAATTTAACACTCACAGGGCGTACCGATGTTGAGAGGAGGAGGTGGAGGGAATAGTGAGTAATATACTAAACGTTTTTGGACGGTAGGAAGGGTAACAACTTAAAACTACATACAGCAATAAAATCGAGAAAGTTGTGGAGAGCCAAGATCAACCAGACTTTGAACAGATGGCTGCCGCTTATTTCTGAAAATTAAAATTCACTGGAAAATACTAAATCAAGCACAGGTACTTCACTGATCCGCTTCACATGAAGCCAGAGCACCAGCTAAGTTATCAGTCGTATTATTTTCTATATTAAATCATAAATAATAAATTCAAGTTCTTCATGTAAGGTCTCTTTACACTGCTACGAAACTATATAAGGAATAACTACCACACCCATACAAGACATCAACTTGCGAATTGGCACATCTTTCTATGGCACACTTTCAGCGAGTGAAATTGATCATCTGATAGGAACCGACTTCGATTAGCATGCAAACATGCAGGGAGTCCAGAAGGGACCCTCGACTGATCAACCGGCCGAATTAGCGCCTTCCAGTTCGGTTTGCAATGGATTAAATCATGCTGAGTGGTGATTGCTTGATGAAGGTGTCGGCCAAGGGGTTGCAAAATTTAAGGAATAAGTGTCTGAAGAGCGGGAATGAGGAAATTGGGTAAGAAGAGAATTGGATGTTAAGACGGAAATAAACATGCAGCGACACAGGCATACATAGAATCCAACTATATATATATATATATATATATATATATATATATATATATATATATATATATATATATAACGATTTTCCAAGCGTAGGTTAGATGTGGCACAAGGCCGAAAGTGGATCCATATGAGGATTGAACTCACTTCTCAGTCGTAATTGTTCTAGTAAGACAAGCTTGCTAACCACGGCACCATGCCGATATATATATATATATATATATATATATATATATATATATATATATATATATATATATATATATATATATATATATATATATATATATATATATATATATATATATATATATATATATATATATATATATATATATATATATATAAGCATTTATTTGAATATTACAACATAAATATGTTATAAAATCACTACAAAAATAGCCATTTTGTTTCAACACTTCTGGTGTCTTATCAAGTGATGATGTAGAATATAGAATAAATCTATTTTTGTAGTGATTTTATAACTTTTTTATGTTGTAATATTCAAATAAATGATTATATCTGCTCTACTCTGTATTGAGCACTCTTTAAAGAATAATAATTGTTGGTTATTGGAATTTACTCCGTATATACCAATCCCACACTTGTGTGTATATATATATATATATATATATATATATATATATATATATATATATATATATCATATATATATATATATATATCATATATATATATATATATATATATATATATATATATATATATATATATATATATATATATCATATATATATATATATATATATATATATATATATATATATATATCATATATATATATATATATATATATAGTCTTAAAGTGTGCTATATTTATGGGATAAAGTGCTCAATATCAGAGATAGAGCGTGTGTAAATATAAAAGTGAACATAGAAGTCAACACTTAGAGGCGACAGTCATTTTCATGCTAGAAGCAAACGTCAGGCAACTAGTGCTGTTATTTTTCTCTTACAATCTATCTTTTGTTAACAGCATTAATTGATTTGTTTGTTTTTTTTGTTTTTTTTTCATGTTTGATAATGAGTGGTGATAATTTGTAACTACATTTATTTTACGCTACGTGTGGAAAAGAAAAACTGCGTGCTAAGTCAGTGGCAAAAGAAATTGCTGCCATAGGAGGCCCAGAAACTGTCAAGGAACGTGTGGCACAAAACTGGTTCAGACATTTTATAGTAGGTGACACCATCCTCGAAGACGAACCAAATTCAGGGCCTTTTGTTGTGGAAGATGCTCTTTTGGCTACACATTTAGCCATTTTCAAGGATTAAATATTTTAACTGTTAAATAAGAAATAGTTTGTTGCATGTAAGTATTTATATAATATTTTCATTTTCAAAACACGGTCAACATATTGTGTCCATGTTCATGGTTGATATTATTTAGTGTTATTTTTTTAGTTTTTATTAATAAGGCTTCCATTATTTTTAGCCTTTTTTTTGCATGTAGATGATGCTATTATATTTGCGTTGTCAACAAGTATATTACGAATAGGGTCTGGTAGGTCTCCATGAATATTTAAATGAGATCTAATTGAGCTATGGTCAAAAAGGTGTAAAGTGAGTCTGCGTGTCAAACATGTTGTAATGTGGCCTATATAATTATTTACGAATTTTGATTGATCAGGAATACAATTCCTTAATGGGCATTTAAATTTGTAAATAATATTTGCCATATTTAATTTTGTTCTAAGAGGTGAATTATTATTTTAAACTATTAGGTTACAGTTTTTAAATTTTTTGTAATAAAAAATTAATCTAATTTTTTTTTTGTTATCGTCAACTGGTGTTATGCATTTTTTAAAATAATATTCTTAATTCTATTTTCGTCTTGTTTATAATTTTCGTTCATTTCATTTTTATAAAAAATATTAATGTTATTGTTTATGTTTCTATTCTCGTCGTTGCTATTAGCTAACTTAGACCGAAATATATATATATGTCTGTGCATGTGTGTGTATGTGTGTGTGTGTGTATGTGTGTGTGTGTTTGGGCAACAACCCTCCTTTGATATATGTTTCGTTGAACAAGTTTAACAAGGTAAATTTCTTTACATTATTAAGCGTAAGTTTTTTTCTTTTCTGCACTTAAAGAATATAAAAAAAATTCTCTCAAAATTTGTTGATTTTCTTAAAAGTTAGGAACATTTCTCGAGACTCCATTATAGGCAGCGAAATAACTTGTTTCTTTCAAAACAGTAATCATTCACAGCCGAGCCGGTTCAAAGGTCCTGTGGTCCCACAACGAATCTATGATACAGGGCTGCCTAATCTATGACACGGGGGGCCCGTATTTTTTATACGGCCCCCCACTACTACACCTCAGTTTTCATAAGGTAAAAATTAATATAACATTCCATGTTTAACCTAATTATAGACAATAACCGATCATATGTAATATAAGTGAAAATGTGACTAGAAAAATTGAAAATAAATACAATGTATCTAAATACAAATGAGAGAAACGTCATTTAAATATACTTTATTGTTATACATTATTTATAAAGACACAGATATTTAAGTAAATGTTCTGTTTATAATAAACAGTATTAACAACATTTACCGCCCTGAACGTCTGAAAATTTTCATAGAAAATATGCGTCCTCGACAGGAATCGAACCTGTATCCTACACGGAACCGTCAGATAGCCTGAGGTGTTATACCAGTTTAGCTACGAACGAAGGTCCGGTTAGTACGGTCGATTTACTGCTTTTAAACTACAAATTTCCCATGATTTCCCTCGAACGTCCATATCTGCTCGAATCGTATCTTAGCGTAAACAAATTTCTCGGACATTCAGGTCGGTAAATGTTGTTAATACTGTTTATTATAAACAGAGCCTTTACTTAAATATATGTGTCTTTATAATAACATATAACAATAAAATATATTAAAATAGTTGTCGGACTTCGTCCATTTTGTAGTGGGAGACATGTCATTATAGATCATTCCATCTTTAATGTTTTTTAACACCAACTTGTGATTTTTCTTGTTAAAATGTTGAATAATTTTAACGCAATAAACATTATGAATAAAAAATAGTGAATTTTATATCCGTTTTTTTTTTCGAGATTTAGCATCGGCAAAACAATTTTCACGGATTTGGACGAAAAAAAAAAAAAAAAAAAAACAGAATGACGTTAAATCCGAAAATTTATCATCCTTTAATAATAGTTGTGTTTAGTTAAATTTGTAACGTATATAAAAGGCCAGAAAAAAAAGCAATTTTGAGGGGTTCAGGGGGTGCAGTACGTAGCGGCCTTGATTCACAGAGACAACAGCAGTAATAATACAGAACAGTTTCGGTTCTCGAACGTCTCACGTGTCCAAGAAAAATCGTTTTCGAACAGAAAATTCGAGATGTCTCGGTTATCGAACAAACTCTCGGTTTTCGAACAATACTGCCGAACCGAGCCGAACCGAGCCGAACCGAGCCGAACCGAGCCGAGCCGACCGAACCGAGTTAATCCGAACGGAATCAATTCCGTGTCGACCGCCATGTTGTATAGATTCGTGTTTTGTGCTGTGCTTTTCTTTTCCAATTTTATTGTACTGAGCCGTTTTTTCTCTTCATTAGACCTTAGTCATGGCTCCAAAGAAAGTTAGCAGTGATACTTGCAAAGCAAAAAGAATATTTAAGAGAAAAACAATTGTTGATGATATTGTCTCTTCCTTCTCAGCTTATGGCAAAATCAACGATCTGTACTATTCTTATAAATAAAGAGACGAGCATGTCTTTCCTTTTCCTTTCCAAACAATAACATCTTTTTCCTTTCCCTTTCACACCTCCTTCTACTTACGCCATCAACTCTCCTACTTAAAGGTACGCTAAAATTAAATTGCTCATCTATATTTCATGTTTAGTATTTGGTTTATTTTATTTTATTTTTTCTTAGATTTAATGATTTTGAATAGTTTTTTGTATAAACATGTGCACAAAGTATTGTTGTAAAAGTTTAAATAAGCAGTCATCTTGGGACCAGGAACGGATTAATCCATTTTACAGTGATTTCTATTAGAAAAACAGTTTCGATTTACGAACATTTCGGGTTACGAACGGGCTTCAGGACCGAATTAAATTCGCGAACCGAGGTTCCACTGTAACTTACTTAATAAATTTTATAAAAATCAGCAATACATAATTATAAACAGGATAAATTCACTCTAAGGAACATTATACAAAAGGCAATAAGGAACATTATACAAAAGGCAATAAGGAAAATTATACAAAAGGCAATAAATGAAAAATATTAAATGATCTACTGTAAGCAATTAAAAACATCTAAGAGAAATAACTGTTAAAGAAATGAAGACTATAGCAGATTATTATTTAAAATCCTCACAGGGAACTGTGACGAAGACAAGTCCACGAATAGTTATGTAAGACTCAACCACTAACCGCTTGTCAAGACGACTGTCTCAGTATTTCACCGACACGGACATATATAAACCAGCATGTAATTTGACTAACCTCAATACGATAGACTTATCGATAACACGAATGTGATATGCACCTTGCACTGCAAAAAGACGTGATCAAAAGCCTTAATTTAAGAATCAAGAAAACAAAGCATAATGCCATTAATTGTGAACACGGACAGAAAGTACTGCTACATTTGGAAGTTAAGAATATGTTTACTTTCAGCCAATGTTGTACCGTCTAGAATAACACATACACCCCATTTATTATAGTTTTATAGCAAAAACGAAGCCTTTAAATTTGTAAACTCTTTAGCCGAAAGCGCACGGAATCTAAACAAATTTGGCTAATGTTTACATTCACAGGGACCAAAAAGAAAAAAAATGCATGCATACAAGAAAAATATGATGGAAATGCTTTCTAAGTATATCTGGGAAACAAAAAACAAAACGCACACCACACCAAAATATCTTGGAAAATAAGGAAAAAATCATCAGCCTACAACAACCAATCAAAAACTTGCAAACTTTGCTTGGAGGATAAAATAGCTATCATTACCTTCCCAGACCAAAATAAATTATTAAATAAAAGATCCGAGCTAATCTCAAAATGCAGACATGAAAACAAATTTTCACTACGTAACTTAAAAATCGAAAACGGAAAAAATAAATAAATACATAAACAAACAAAATGACAATAAAATAAGCAAAATAAATTAATGCAAACAAATTACCAAATCACACCTGTTAGAATAGACGAAATAGAATAAAAAAACAAAAAAACAAAATCAATAAATAAAGTAAATAATAAACAAATTAGCAAACTATTATACCAAAATATTAGACTATAAAATTCAAAACAAAAAATCGGACGAAAAATAGCTCTAACTGTTATATAACGATAAAAAAATGATTAAAAAATAAAAGATAATATATTGCGTTACTTAAAAATCGAAAACCAAAAAGAGAAAATATACAGTGTAACAAATAAATAATAACAAGTAAAATAAATTGATCTAAATACATCCAAATATATAAATAAATTAACAACCGATACCGATAAACTAGCCGTTTAGAAAAAAACAAATAAAGATAATCAATCCAAATAAATAAATTAAAAACTGTTCCCGCCAAAATAATAGTTAGAACAAACCACATCAATCAACCACAACAATCAACCCCAAAATTCAACAAATAGCTTTATCTTCCCAATAAAACTATTAAATAAGCTATATAAACAAATTTTTATTACGTTAATAAAAACACCGATCAAAATAAAATAAAATAAAAATAAATATGTAAGACATTTTTCATGCTGAAACGCACTCTTCACGCACCAATGTCCACTTGTACATATATATATATATATATATATATATATACACATATATATATATATATATATATATATATATATATATATATATATATATATTGGCTCTTGAAATATATATATATATATATATATATATTGGCTCCTGAAAAATTAATTTCGGTTGAGCCCTTTGGTTTGAGGTGTGAGTTTGTAAACAGTGACTATTTAAGCTAATATAGCATGACTCTTCGGCAGAATTGAGTCACTGTCAGTCACTGTGTGTTTATCTAAATCTAAAAATAAACACGTTAAAATTCGCCTTCATCCCTGCCATGGCTTAGTGGTA
>OZ038517.1:1762285-1847285 GCA_964036315.1 Acanthosepion esculentum
GAAGTCGTTCCAAATATATTTTTCGTTAACTGCATTTTATGAAAATTTCAATTCCGTTCTCACCGAAATGACTCTTTTTACTTTGTGTCGAAAGTAAGGCTAGGCTTAACAATATATTTATATGAAACAGGAAACTTCCACTCACCAACCGTTTCCGGTCATGCGCCTTCAGAACCCGATTCTGATTGGCCAGGTTGCTGCGATATTGTTGAACATTTCCGTCAATGTAACACTGGTGATTCGACAGCAATTTTTCCAAAGACCAAACCGGTCCTGTAAGCCATTGTTGAACAATCTATCGACACGCGTGACCAATGCTCTTGGAAATAACCCTCTGCGAAATACACTTTATTTTTAGTTTATTCAGTACACCCGTACTGTGAGATTACATTGAAAACGGTTATTTACCTACGATCTATACCCGTGTACCAGATGAATTTTAGGACGTAGCTTTCATCGCCTCTATATCGGTGAGCTTCACTAGATGAAAGCCCTGCGCAAGTTTTAATTGTTAATTCCTTTATATTTCGTACCTTATATCTAATAGTTTCAACAATAAAGTGATGAGGCCTAACTGCCACTCTAGTACCGCGCTTAAATGCGTGTTGGGTAGATTTAAGTTGGCAAAATAAATTAAAAGTAGTAATTTCCATAACAACATTATTGTTTGCTTTTATATATTAGCTTGAAAAAATGTCCCTTTTTTCACATGATTATTTTGTTAGAAAAATTTAAATACTTAACATATATAGAAATATTTTCTGATGAATTTAATACCCGAGAGATGAACAGTTTGCCAAATACGTAGAAATTATGTTATCGATTATTTTCTTTGCAGATTAATATTAGATTATTCAAATTTCTATGAATTTACTTTTTTAACTTTAGTTTAGACTCATATCAAACTCCGTATGGTGTATGAATTCAAAAGGAACTCTTCAGCAATGGAAGGTACAATAAATGTTCGTTCTATCAAAATAAAGTTTTCAAAGACCAGGCGTATCACCGATGGCTTGGCTTGTTTCTCCCAAAGGTTCACATCAATATGGATAACCAAATTCTATTATTGAGTCTCTGCAAAACACACTTGAGCAAAAACCTATGTAAACTGATCGAGAATTAGTAAAACAGTTCAATAAAAGCCACGCGGCCATCATGAAACACCTTCAGAAAATGACTAAACTTATTCAATGGGTCCATCATCAGTTGTCTCCCGTTTGTGATTGAAGACAAGACTTTCCACTAAACCTTTCCTTGATAGAGTCACCAGCAATGGGGGCTCTATCATCCTATCAAATGACAATGGTAAAAACAGTGAAAAAGAAAGATGCATACCGAAGCGAAAACTAAGCAAGGAAAAGGTTATGCCCTTTGATGAAATACAAACGGTGTCATTATATTAGTGTTATATATAACGGTGTCATATATTAGTGTTACTCACTCCCCACCAAAAAAACTTGTTCATATGGCGAAGTATTGTCAACATCTTAAAGCTCTGCAGAAAAATCTACAGAAAAAAAAAGCGCCCACCGTTGATTATTCGTAAAGTCATGTTGTTCTTATACGATAATGCAACGAATTGGATTACCCAAAGAAGGTTATGGCACTAAATATGCAAGTTTTTGCCTTACCCTCCTTACTCTCCAGACCCTGCGCCATCTGACAATCATCTTTTTACATCACCGTAACACTTTTTAGATAGAAAAGTGTTTATTGATTGTGAATAATTTAAAACCGATATCGAGTATTTTCTTGCATTGAAATCTGATGAATTTTACGCCCGAGGGATGAGCAGTTTGCTAAACGGAAATTTTGTTATCTATGATGTTTGGAAATATTATCTTGATTAAATATATATAAATATATCACACACACACACACAAACATATATTTATGTAATATATATATATATATATATATATATATATATATATATATATATATATATATATATATATATATATATTATCTTGATTAAATATATCAGTTAAGACCAAAGTCGCGTTTGTTTCCATTTCATCCTCAAACGTAACAAAACTTTCTTTCCTTTCTGACGAATACTAAACAGATACTATTTAATTTAGCTTTTAGTCACTTTTAATTTTATTTTTCCTTTTACAGTCAATGTTTTTATATATTATTTTAGTAGTAATTTTGTTAGGAGTGATTATACACCATTGTGCCAATTAATTGAAACAACTACTTTAGTTTCCTTTCTTTCACCATAGACCCACTGGAGTGACACGGTGTAATCGATTTCTATTTTTTCCTCAGATTAGGTCATTTGCAGTGGTGTGCAGTAATATGAATCTATTTTCGGGGTGTACGATGAAATTTGTTTGGCCTGGAAAAATATTGCGTCACCCATGATTGCTTCAGATTTTCATAACACCCAGACACTATTGTCTCAACTGTCGATGAGTTGTCCTACAGCCATTGTCTTCGACGGACGTTACTCCAAGGAAGCGTACGAAAATTGTCACACTTCACGAACATACTGGAAAGCCTTACCAGTGAGCAAATTATTATCGACTGGTCCGGAAACTCTCCTGATTTAAATCCAGTCGAGAATCTGCGGTCAATCTGCAAGGAACGACTTCGTGGAATGGACATATGACGTACTAACATGTGCACGGAGTCATGTTTCATTGGAAAAATACGAAAAACAGTAAATAATAACGGAATTATTCGATTTGTTTCAATTAATTTGCGCAAGACTGTATGTTGTATGGTGCTAGCCGTAAATTTTCTGTAAAGAAATCAAAATTCGTACATTTTCACCTGAATAAATTTCTTTCTCTCGCATTAAGTCGAAATTTTGTTCACACATATTACAACGGACAATTAATGCATTGAAAGTATTGTTATGTGAGACAGACTTGCCATGTTTATAGAAAAATATATTGACATTTTTATTTTTCTCTCACTAATGTATTCTATGAAAAATTTTTGTGGCTTGTTGTGTAAATATTTACTTCAAGTTAGGTTTTTGTTTTGTGTTGAAATATTTTACACTTTATTTCGTTGCGACCAATTTTACATTAAGATTGGATAAACTCATTTCAATTATATGCATTATGGTGTTGGTAGGTTGTATTATGTATTGCTAGTTTTTCTTTTATGTTTTGTGGATTTTATAAGCTTTCTTCGTCGAGTTATATACAAAATAATTAGTTTATTACTTTAAAATTATCGTAGTTTTCTCCATAGTGTAAATACTGAGGGCTTTAAATTCTGAGGGATCTTAAGTAGAAACCTATTTCTGGTTTTATTTTGTTGCTGTGGTAAGAGTAGAAGTTTATGAAATCATTTTTTGTCACAGAATTTTCAGTAGATATTTAGTGTTAAATCATATATAGTGTAACTTATTATCAATATGGTTTAACATAATATCAAGAAAAAGTAAATGATTGTTTGCCTCAGTTTCGTTAGTAAATTCACTTGTATGTTCGATGCAAGGTCCATTGACAAGATCATGTAATATTGTTTTACTGGATATATTAATAAAACACAGTTGATGTATTGGAAATATACTGATTCCTTTGGCGTAATATTTTCGTACGTCACTGAAGGTAGTTATTAATCTGGTCCTCTGAATCCCATGAGATTCACGCAGGCGTCTGCCAAGATGCGCTTCGCGGTCTAACCTTCTCTCTACTTTACTTAAATGATCTGCTTATATTCTAATCAGTGCATCTCCAAAACCACAGATGACTAGAGCTTGGCAACAGATATTACTTTTGCCCTAACTCTGATAACTCAGTGGAGGATAATTGGCTGATTACATTCAATACCTTGAAAACTAAACTGGTGACATTTCATCATCGCCAATCAGGCCCAGACCTTTCACCAATCACGATGAAGGATGTCCCTATATATATATATATATATATATATATATATATATATATATATATATATATATATTGATGCATGTTTCATTAAATAATATAGACAAGTTGTGTCTATCTATTTTAAGTAAGTTCCTTTCATGTTGTTTGTAAAGCTCAATCATATTATCGTTGAATGACGAACGGAAAACACGATATTGATACAATCTAAGCTTTCGGCTAACATAAGTCATTATCAAAGATGACAATTACGTTTCAATATATCAAACAATACACGGACAAAACAATAATGATAGTCTGTTTTTGTTGCTTGAAAAATTTCAAAGCAACGACAAATTGGTCTATACGAGACTCGGAAGCTAAAACCGCATCGCAGCTCGTAACGTCACAGATGACCACGCACAAAACTATCATTATTAAAATAAATAGACACGACTTGTTCATATTATTTAATGAACCATGCATCAATGAAAAATTGCTGCCTAAAATATACACAATATATATATATATATATATATATATATATATATATATATATATATATATTATAAAATTACTAATTTAAAAATATAGTTCCATCGCTAGACTGGAATTACCATGTTTCAAAAACATATTTATATTTATGCTCTGTGGATTTGAATTGAGCACTGTTTTGTAAAAATAAAAATAATTAATAAAAACACCGGATTATATATCTTACTGTTCTTTCTCTTTATTATATATATATATATATATATATATATATATATATATATATATATATATATATAAATTCAAAGTTCGACAATTATTTCAAGATATTTTTATACATTTATAGATACAAATATTTAAGTAAATGCTCTGTTTATAATAAACAGTATTAACAACATTTACCGGCCTGAATGTCCCAGAAGTTTTTATAGAAAATATGCGTCCTCCGACAGGAATCGAACCTGTATCCTTTACGGAACCGACATATAGCCTGACGTGCTTTTTACCGATTTCGAAGGACGCATATTAAATATTTGTATCTATAAAAAAGAATGTATAAACATAAACATGTCTTAATACACACACACACACACACACACACACACACACACACACACACACACACACACACACACACACACACACACACACACACACACACACACACATATATATATATATATATATATATATATATATATATATACATTTTATTTGTATTTTTAATACTACCACACATGATAATAACTAAAAGAAAAAAAAAACAAAGAACAAGCTAGCTAACCGGTTTCGAACCTCGCTCAATGGACCTATATCACGGTTAATAAATATGTGTATCTTATCAATAAAAGGACTGAAATCTTATGGAATTTCCCAAATCTCAGATTTCTTGCTAAATGCAATGCTCAGACCATATACACTGTGTTTTTCCACACACACACACACATATATATATGTATGATCGACTCTCCCATCGAATTCGACATATGAGGGTCAGGCAGATCAGTTCCCAGAAACTGAGAGCCCGACACCGACACATGAGATTTGATTATAGTGGTGAAGGCTTTGTGCAGGGCCATCCACACTTTTTGGAGGGACGAATACAGGGACCTGGTGCAGCGAATGCCACAACCCTCCGCAGGTTTTGAATTCAGAGTTGTCCTTCTCTTAGACCAGTTGCCATCCAAGGCTATAGACCCCAGTCTGTCCTGCTATTTACGCATATATATACAGGATGAAATGGATATATTGTCGTCTAAGTTAGGCAAAAAATGAAAATAACACTGACATCAACAGATATATTTACGATAATTACGCAAAATTATCTTCAAATACGAGACTAAATTTATTAATTAAAAACGCCATTGGCTTCAACCACGGTCTCCAAACGTCTTCAGAATCTCCTGCAACTCTTCTGGACGGTCTCCTTGTTTAAGTTGGTGAATGCTGCCATTATTCTTGCTAGGAGTTCATAATTAGTGTTACAAGGAGTTTTGTTGCTCTCTCGCTCAACTGCGCCCCACACATAATAATCAAGGGGTTTGTAATCTGGTGAGTTAGGGGGCCAGATATAAGGGGAGGTGTGGTCGCAGCAATTGTCTGACAGCCATGACTGGGTTCTGCTTGTGAGGCATGGTGCAGAATCCTGTTGCCAGACAGAGGGCCTTCTAGCAGCCACCATCTTGACTCAAGGAAGCACTACATCCTTAAGGCACTTGATGTAGGCCTCTGCGTTGAATCTGAGACTCTCATCAAGGAATTCGGGAATTCTTTTATCAGAACGATCAGAGTGAGTTTTCCGAACTCGCCCTACCTTCGTAATCACCATAAGACTCATCCAACTCTTTCCAAATCCTCTGCACCGTTTTCAGATTGACATCCAAACGTTCTGAAATGTTCGTATTAGAGCTTCCGGTGCGAATGCCAAGCAGTACCGCATGCCGTTTCTAAATATATATATATATATATATATATATATATATATATATATATATATATAAATGTGAACATAGAAGTTAACACTCACAGGCGACAGACTGTTTCATGCTAGACGCAATCGTCAGGCCACGATTCCTGTTATCTTTCTCGGCTATTTATATATACGGGTCAGTGGTGCATTGTGGGTAGTCTATTTTGACGGTTATTTTACCGGAAGTCGTTTATTTGTTTATTTATTTATTTGGGTTAAATTATTTTGCTTGTTTTCATTTATTTTTATTTTTTATTTTTATTTTTTATCTTATATATTTATATTTTTATTTTTAGTTTAATCGGTGTTTTTATTAACGTAGTAAAAATTTGTTTATATCGCCTATTTAATAGTTTTGTTTTCGTTTAGGAAGATAAAGCTATTTATTCAATTTTGGGGTTGATTGTTGTGGTTTATTTTAACTATTAGTTCGGCGGGGGCAGTTTTTAATTTGTTTATTACTTCATGTATTTATTTGGATTGATTATCTTTAGTTGTTTTTTTCTAACGGTTAATTTATCGGGATCGGTTTGTTAGTTTATTTATTATCATGAATTTTTATTATTTATTTATTATACTGTATATTTTTATTTACTCTTTTTGTTTTCGATTTTTAAGTAACGTAGTATTTTTTATCGTTATATAACAGTTATGGCTATGTTTTTCGTCCGATTTTTGGTTTGATTTTTATAGTCTAACTAATATTTTGGTCATAAAGGTTTGTTAATTTGTTTAGTATTTACTTTATTTATTTGGGTTTATTGATTTTGTTTTTTATTTATTTATTCTATTTCGTTTATTCTAACGGGTGTCATCTGGTAATTTGTTTGGGTTAATTTATTTTACTTATTTTATTGTCATTTTGTTTATTTATTTTATTTTATTTTCCCAGTTTTCGATTTTTATGTAACGTAGTACGATTTTTATGTAACGTACTACGTTACTTAAAAATTGTAAAATAGTCACCAAAATAGACTACCCACAATGCACCACTGACCCGTATATATAAACAGCCGAGAAAAATAACAGCACTCGTGGCCTGATGATTGCGTCTAGCATGAAACAGACTGTCGCCTGTGAGTGTTGACTTCTATATCCACTTTTATATTTACACACGCTCTATCTCTGATATTGAGCACTTTATCCCATAAATATAGCACACTTTAAGACTCTATATATTTTATGTAAGTTCTTTTCATATCGTCTGATAAGCTTAATAACATTATCATTAAACAATGAAAGAAAATCACAATATTGATACATATTTTTTAATCCAATCTAAGCTTTCGGCTTACATAAGCCATTATCAAAGATGACTATTACACAATATATTAAGCAATACACAAACAAGAAATTGATGATAGTCTGTTTTTGTTTACATGGATGATTTCCAAGCAACGATAAACACGTGCATATATATATATATATATATATATATATATATATATATATATATATATGTATATATATATCTATATATATATATATATATATATATATATATATATATATATATATATATATATATATGCACACGCTACTGTTCAAAAGTTTGAGGTCATTCCTGGTAATTTAAAAAAATTTTAAATTGGCCCTAAAAGTAGTGTTTTTTTTTTTTTACTAGAATTAACTATTACTAGAATATTATTATACATGCTTAAAAGAACTGACACGTGATTTTTATCGGAAATTTTATTCTGACAAAAGAAGAAAAATATTAAAAAAATTTATGATTAAATTTTGCTCTCGTCAAAATGTCCTCCTTTAACTTTGATTACTGCAACACAAATGTTTGGCATTCGTTGCAAAGGTTTCTCAAAGTATAAGTTTAGTAACTGATTCTCTTCTTTTTTTCAATGACTCCAAGTGTTTATTTTCGTATTTTTTGGTCTTTTTTGACACTTCTGTTAAGTTCATCCCGTTCTACTTCTGAGTGCGGCTTCAAATTTTTAAACTCTAGTATATATATATATATATATATATATATATATATATATATATATATATATATATATATATATGCAAGTTTCATTAAAAACGACTGACAAGTTACTTTTTATATAATTTTTGTTCTTATGTTATTTCTTTTCTGGATGTAATTATATAAAAATTGTCTAAATGTTCTATATATCCTAGCGCTTTCGGCTATACATTTAGCCATTATCAAAGATGAATTTCATTTTTATTTTAACAGAATGTATGGATGTTAGAGGCGACAGTCTGTTTCATGCTAGATGCAATCATCGGGCCACCTAGCATGAAACAGACTGTCGCCTCTAAGTGTTGACTTCTATGTTCACTTTTATATTTACACACGCTCTATCTCTGATATTCAGCACCCCCATCCATAAATATACCACACCTTAAGAGTATATTTCTTCACATAATATAGAATTATATATATAGAATTAGCTGTGAATATATATATATATATATATATATATATATATATATATATATATATATATATATATATATATATATATGTAGATATGTATTCTTTTAGAAAGGGAAGAGAAGGGGATTTAAAGAGATGTAGGTTCAACTTCCGTTTGCAATGATTAAAAAGGTGTTGCTTCAAATGATGGCAATAGTGATATGCAGTTCTTGCCGTTGTTTTGTGTGCTGCTGCTGCTGCCGCTGTTGCTGCTAGTAATCTCGAATCAATCTGACGTAAACAGTTTCATCGCCTCACGTCTCATCAAGCAAGATCTCTACATGGCGATAGGCATAAAAAAAGCTTTTGTCAACCAGGCAGCTATACTTACGGATATACTGTTTCCCTCTTGCAAACGAAACATTTTCGGTGTCCGACAGTCGAAAACAAATCACAGCAAGTGTCGTTCTATATCATTGGCTTGACTGCTTCGAACTGTAAAACCCGTCGGTACGTTTGCCGCCCTCTCGATCAATACGGACCGGCGCGTGTATAGAGAGAACTCCAGCTGTCACTAATGTTTCAGCTGATAAGTTTGAGCATTACGTGTCATGGAAGACAGCCGGCGCTCTGACAGCATAACAAAAGATGGACGCTAAATTCGTCGATGCTGTTGCTGCTTCATGCGACGAACAAGACAAAGAATGGTGTCTGTGCAGATGCAGGCGTTTCCAGGAGTGTTTCGGCATAGGAGATCGGAAAAGATGTTTAGTCGATATACAACAGCGTGGTGAGGATGCCGTTTGAAGGCAAGCCATATTTGCTCTGGTCGAGACAGGGGTGCAGTTGGACAAATGTTTGCCCTGTCATTCCCTAGGTACGACTTCATTGTGTTTTCAAGCGGACTGACTTGCGTCCGTTAGACGCGATTTGTTCGCTGGTGGTGATGAGTATACAACCACTTCCAGGGATCGTAGACTTAATCCCCCACTCTATCGTCCAGTGAGAAACGCCTATTGCCATTTGGTGTCATTGAACTTTGACATTGTGTATAGATTTATCTCACAGTTTTGAGGCGAACTCTACATATTTGTTTTTAACTCAAGTAAGGCGATAAAGTCACTAAGACTCAAGAAGTTATTGAAAATGAAAGAAAATGGCAAACCTTTGGTGAAGCGAAAGGAAAATAACCAAAAAATGGTTGAAAAAGTTATTAGCTGACAGCAAAGCAAGAAGCCCGAGGGGGCTTCCACAAGCGAGAAGTACGAGAGAAGAAACAATTATAATCTAGCTACAACAATAAAATGTGGGGACCTAACTACTAATCAAGTAGGACGTTCAAATTCATGAAGTCAAGTCCATCAGAAGAATTGCCACGAATGTTTTTAAAGAAAAGTCACAGGGAACTTACGTTTTGGTGGAGAGAAAGTGACTGTATCCGATATGCCAAGTCAGAACCGATAAAAATGTAGTTTCTTCTTTGGATTTTGTTAAGAGTCCAGATATACCGGGTGTAAGAACAAAATTATCCCAGTGTGAGATTAAGCTTTGATTAGAAATGATTAAAAATATCTTACTGGAATTCTCATAGGTTTTTATAACACTATTAAACTCTATTTGAGCAATAAGAATATATAATTGCTCTCCAAGCTTAGCAGAAGATGATGAAATCTATTATAAACAAAAATGACATCTTCATTGTTAATTAAACATAGCTAAGGATCGGAAGGTCATGAAGGATTGAAATTAAGTTCAAATATATATATATATATATATATATATATATATATATATATATATATACATGTTTCATTAAATAATATAGACATGTGTTGTCTATTTATTTTATGTAAATTCTTTTCATATCGTCTGATAAGCTTAATAACATTATCATTAAACGAAGAAAGAAAATCACAATATTGATACATATTTTTTTAATCCAATCTAAGCTTTCGGCTTACATAAGCCATTATCAAAGATGACAATTATACAATATATTAAGCAATACACGAACAAGAAATTGGTGATAATATATATATATATATATATATATATATATATATATATATATATATATATTATTCCCGGGTCATTTCCCAACTTATTCAAGATGATCTTTGCCCTCTCTAATTTTCTACCTTTCTATCCTGGAGTAACAAGGTGCCTTACACGTTTCACGTAAGATTTCATTTTCAGTCTTTTTTCACTGCTTTTTAGGCTGTCATAGTTGGAAGCTACTTTCTCAAAAAGTCTTATGAATTGAGTTGGATCTTTTCTAATTGATCTCTTTAGCTTTAAGTTGAAATGATGATCCCTCTTCTTGTTGTGCCCTCCTCATCCAGTTTTTCTCTCTATCGTTCCTCTTTTTTTAACTTATTCCCTATTTTCTGGATTGTTCTAGAATGGAGTTTGAAGATGGAAGCCAGAGGATGAATGTTGGTACCTTTACTGAAGGCCTGTATGATCGTTTTCCTCTCACCATTACTTAATTTGGAAGACATATTGGAGCTGACACAGAACAATTTTAAGCTGTTCTGTTTCTAGATGAACAGCTCAAAAGGTTTTCTAGTGATTCTTACGACGAATGGTGTCAAAAAGGGTAAATGTCTTATCTAAAAACTTAGAAAAAAGAAACTCAATTAGTTTAGTATTTTTTTTAGATATTCAACATTCTTTGCGATGTACAATGTTGCTGTTACATCCAGTATATAGTAGAAACACTAGACTAGATTTGGTAGCAATATTCGATGCATGGACGAGGGGTAAATTATAATTAATTTACAAGCAGCAAACCGAGCACTTCATGACAATGAAAAACTTGACACCGAGGAGGCGCAAAGTTTATCCAGTGGAGGGTAGCATTAGCCATGTTGATAGAGACTAAAAATGGTTCTCTAAGATGACTAAAAAACAGCAATTTCTTCTTTTTTTTATAGGTGTCATTTGTTGCACAAATTAACAACAGATTGAAAGCTTCCGTATTTTTATTATCGAGCCTATCGGACTAATTATTGAGTCAGGAGCAAATAGTATGTATATATATATATATATATATATATATATATATATATATATATATATATATATACAGCATAAATCCTGCGTCATGATCTAATAGCATCGGGAAGGTTACTGACGAAGATAAGAAACAAAATAGTAATGTGATTGGCCCTGATCTGTCATCTCGTCTGCAGTCGCTCTCTCACAGACACGATGTTGCATCGCTCTGCCTTTTCTACAAGTACTTTCACGGTAATTACTCCGAGGAGTTGCTTTCGCTTGTCCTTAGGCCTCATGAATTTAAACGTCCTACGAGCCTGGCATCCCGTTCCCACCCCTTCACCGTTGAAACTGTTAGATGTAGACGTCTCTTCTACTCCAATAGCTTCATGTCTCGCACATCTCGCCTATGGAACTCCCTTCCCTATTACTGTTTCCCTGACAAATACAATCTCCAACGGTTTAAGTGTAGCGTCAATCGACATCTCCAGTTGCCTTGATCTATCCACTTCCCTTCTCCACATCCTTTCATCTTTCATTCCTATCTGCTCTCGCTCCAAATCTTCTGTAACCCCTTGCCTTGATCGACCCTCCGTCTTTCTCTTTCTCCACATCCTCTCCTTTACCACTCCTATCTGCTGTTCCTCCAACCCTTCTGTAACCCCATGCGTGATAGTGGCCTCCAGCCTTGCTTGGAGTGATACGCTTAAAAAAAAAAAAGAATATATATATATATATATATATATATATATATATATATATATATATATATATATACAGCATAAATCCTGCGTCATGAACTGATAGCATCGGGAAGGTTACTGACGAAGATAAGAAAGAAAGTCGGTCCAAGAATAAAGACCTGGTTGGAGACCCGCTTTAATGTGAAAAATACTAGAAAAGTGGCCATTCAAAACGACTTTCATTGCGCGATATGGTAAGCAGGAATGTAGCAAATAAAACCTTTATCCAAAGACATCATAGCCCTTCAGCTTGTATAGAAGACACACATGCAAAATGCTGTCAAACGTCTTCGAGATATCTAAAGCCACAACCCAAGCTTCAATGTTTTTTTAAATTTTTTATTTAAAGCTTAACGGTTCTTTCAGTAATAACCGTTAAGAGATCGGCAATTGACCTAGAGAAGAGACTGTCATGTTTTCTTTTTGTTTTTTTAAAGGAAAATCCTGTGAGGTGAGGTGCCTGACCAATTTCGAGTTAAGTAAAGTATATCGCCAAAAAGAGGCAGACGTTTAATAAGTCGGTGGTTAGAAGATAATGAGAATAAGAGGAAAAACAAAACAACTTCGGAGTTATCACAAAAAGTGGCAATGTTAAACAGACTAGACTCTGGTGAAAGTTCATTGTAACTAATGGCTGAGTTCATCATAGGAAAGTCAACATTGTAGGATATAAAATCTTCCAAAGAAACTATTCTCCAGCGTTCACACTGTCACAATTAACAAGAAAATAAAAAACATGATTGTGATGAAAAGCTATTGAAAAGGTTGTCAGTTTTATGGAAAGAAAGCCAGCATTCAGCTATGACGATTGCAATAACGCACGTAGAGTTAAAAAGTGTCTTTCGTTTAAAAGATTTCAAGAACAAAAGCAAAACGAAATGCGGAAAAAGTTGAGAATGACATTAGAAGAGAAAGAATCTTCATGCAACAGCGATTAAAAAATCCTCGTTATATTATTTGTTTTGCATACGTGGCATACTTAATTTACTAAATTTTCATTAACATTGCATAATTTATTTCTTTTTCCTTAAAATCAATTCCGTTATATTTCACTCACCATTAGCTTATTTTGTTTACTATAAAACATTGAAAATAAATGTTAATCCTGATTTCAGTTCTTTTATTTTAATCGAAATATAACTCCTCATATCCGGACTTTGTAAACAATTCCTCATATCCAGAAGGCCTCATATCCGGAATCCCTCATATCCGGAATCCCTCATATCCGGACTTTGTAAACAATTCCTCATATCTATAAGGCCTTCGTAGTCCGCTTGTCAGGGATTCTTTGAAAAGGTATTTTTAAAAAATACAGCTCAAGTAAAAAATATTTATTCAACTCCATTATTAGTTATATTTTCAAAATTATATTTATCATTAATATATGGTGAAGTAGAGTTAATTATAAAACAATTGTAAATCATTTTTATTGCAAGTAATAATGCTTCTTCATTTGCCATAAATCATCTGATATAGAAGGACGTATATTATATACGATGTATGATCAAAAACTATCGGGACCGTTGCTATGGTAACAGGGCTAAAGTATACAGGGAGAAGCCGCTTGACACAGATTGACTTTATAGTCTTTCACGTATGCACACGAAGTTATAACGTCCCCGTTCCCTTCCTTTGTTTCTAGCAGTGCTTGGAATGAAGGTGTGTAGAGTGTGGCCGTCTCACCACACCAGACAGGTTCCATCAATGACGATGACTTGTGCAGCTGTTTTGGGGTAAAGACAACATTCCTGAGGTCCGACAACCACTATATTCGCCAGAAATCGCCCCTTGAACCCTCGTTACAAAAACCAAGTCCTACTCGGAAGGAAAAAAAATTCGAGATGTCAAGGTAAACCAAGAAAATGCGACAAAGCAGCTGCTCGCCATCCGTCAACCCCCGCCCTAAAAAATGAATACTTTCATCAATGGAAATGACATCATTTATTTACATTTTTACGCTCAGATCTAGAAGTAGGAATGCAACGAGTACGCAGGAGGTTACAAGGAGTATAAGTGAGAGGATTGAGGAAAGGAGAAAAGATGAACGGAATTCGAGAAGATTGTAGTTATTAGGGAAGCAAATAAACGAAAGGGAGTTCCACAGGCGGGAAGTGCGAGAAAACAAACTTTTCGACTATGAGTGGCGATTACATTTAATTATTTCAACAGTAAAAGAATGCCAATCTAGTAGCACGCTTAAATTCGTGAGGTCGGGGTACCAGGGGAAAAACTCGTCTGAGCAGTTGCCACGAAAATATTTGTAGAAAAGACAGAGGGAAGTCATGTCACGTCGGTTAGAAAATGACTGAAGTCGAGATGCCAGGGCAGGATCGATTATATTGCAGATCTTTCTTTGGATTTTGTCAAGAACCTCGAAATGAACAGATATGGCCAAAGTATACAATGCATGGACGAATGGTGGAATTATAAATGTGCAAGATGGACTCTGACAAAAAAAAAACAATTAGTTTATAATATATAATTTTAAGTATATTGTTATTTCTTTTAAAGTATGGATGCTTATGTAATTACGCGATTCATATGTGTGTTTATATGTGGTATGATCAAAATATCAGCTTGATACAAATTAACCTTGAACTTTGTCGCATACACAAGGTATAAAGTTCATACTCACTTCCTTTGTTTATAGCAATGCATGGAAGGAAAGTGTGTAGAATGTGGTCGACTCACCATACCACATAGGTTCTAACAACGACCATGGCTTGTGCAGTTCCCCGGGTCTGGAAACCTCCTTATTCCTCACATTTTTTCTCTCCCAAAATCAAGTCCCAATTGAAAGGAAGAACATTTCAAGACGTCGAGGGAATCCAAGAGAATATGACGAGGTAGCTTCTCGCTATCCCCCCCCCCCAATAAAAACAGAAACAGGTGGTCTAGGATTGTTTCCATCAATGGAAACGACCGCTGGTTAAAATGTGTAGCTCCAGAAGGGTACTGCTTCGAAAGAGATTAAATACCGAATAGATATATAGTGTAGTTTTCTTTTTATAGTAGCAGTCTAGATACTTTTTGATCAGATATCGGATATTATTTGGAAAATTCAATAGGAGAATATTAGGCTCACAAGAAAATAGCTATCATCACTAATTTCTGTCCTGGTTTCTAATGTTAGGAAAAAGCCTTTGGCGACTATTTCCTCAGAAAAAATCTAAAATCTTTCTTTGATATATAACCAATTTTTTTTAAACTAATAAAAAAAAAAATAATGTCCCCGGCATGACTGATTTGGGGTTGATAGTCCGAGATAAAGGTAATGAATAGGGTTCGCCATCTTATATCAGAAAACGGAGATTTTTCCCGGTTAAAATGAGAACAAATTTAATTAATATAATGTTCGATAGTCCTGGAAAAAAATCAAAATAATCTAACATAGGATATCAAATTGTCTGAATCAAATTTGATGTCAGGAAGACACCTTTGTTTAATCTGCGGTGACTCTAAAATGGACTGGGCTCATGCCAGGTGATTCCAAAACAGATGCTCAGAGTTATCCCACGGCATCAGAGATGGCAACTGTATCAGCGAATTATATATATAATTACTTTTTAAAAAAATATGATTCTTTCGCTACATTATAATTTAGGCTCTACTTTTGTATTGGACATTGTTTTGATGAATATGGCAGCAATATGGAAAATAACGCAATTTTTGTAATTGAATTTCTCGATATCAGCAAATAAATTAAAGTTGACTAAAATCACGTGGAAAATTGGTTATCGTTCTGTCACTGGGGTTAAGCAACATCGAGCTCGGTCAGTACTTAGATGGTGAACCGCTTGGGAAGACAGGATATTCTGAACAAGCTCCTACACTCCTAAATAGGCTTTAAATAAGCCATGAAGGGTTGATAAGCCGTAAAAAAGCAATAAATCAATCAACATGTAGTCGGCGTTTCGCCGATATCGAATCCACTCATGGGAAGTTTTTTTTAATATATTTGCACTAATTTTATGTCATGTTATTTTACTTACATTTCAAATTGTCATACAATAATTACGATGGAATAACATGACGTGGGAATATCAGATCTGCGAAACTCCTAGTTAGGAAAGATAAGTTAATTTTGCTTGTAGGTATCTGAATATATATGCTTGTGTGTATGTGTGTGCATGTGTGCACAAGTATATCTGAGATTCTTGCTATTTATTACTGCCTCAGATTATCGTTACACACACACACAAACAAACATATGTTTATCGCGGCCTGTTCATATATATATATATATATATATATATATATATATATATATATAAAAGTGGACATGGAAGTCAGCACTTAGAGGCGACAGTCTGTTTCATGCTAGTGCAGTCGCCTGACGATTGCACTAGCATGAAACAGACTGTCGCCTCTAAGTGCTGACTTCCATGTCCACTTTTATATTTACACACGCTCTATCTCTGATATTGAGCACTTTACCCCATAAATATAGCACACTTTAAGACTATATTTCTGCATATATATATATATATATATATATATATATATATATATCCAGGTACGATGAGAATGAATAGAGTACAATGATAATGTTCGTAAAATTAACTTTAAAAGAGGGCTCAATACAGTGTAGAGCAATATTATTTATTTTGATATATATATATATTTTTGGTAGTTCATATATTTCATTCTCTTCATCTCTCTCTCTCTCTCTCTCTCTACATTTAATTCTATTAATCTCTCTCTCTCTCTTTCCCCGTCTATCAATATCTCCATAATTTTGGTAGTTCATATATTTAATTCTCTTCATCTCTCTCTCTCTCTCTACATTTAATTCTATTAATCTCTCTCTCTCTCTCTCTCTCTTTCCCCGTCTATCGATATCTCCCTAATTTTGGTAGTTCATATATTTCATTCTCTTCATCTCTCTCTCTCTCTACATTTAATTCTATTAATCTCTCTCTCTCTCTCTCTTTCCCCGTCTATCAATATCTCCCTAATTTTGGTAGTTCATATATTTTATTCTCTTAATCTCTCTCTCTCCATTTAATTCTAATAATCTGTCTCTCTTTTTCCCCGTCTTTCCATATCTGCCTCTCCCTATTTTTGGTAGTTTATCTATTTCATTCTCTTCATCTCTCTCTCTCCTCTCTCTCCATTTAATTCTATTAATGTCTCACTCCCTCTCTTTCCATATCTCCCTCTCCCTATTTTTGGTAGTTCATCTATTTCATTCTCTTCATCTCTCTCTCTCCTCTCTCTCCATTTAATTCTATTAATGTCTCACTCCCTCTCTTTCCATATCTGCCTCTCCCTATTTTTGGTAGTTCATCTATTTCATTCTCTTAATCTCCGCGTCTGTATAAGAGTCTATGAACGTAGATGCAATATTAGATCAAATCTTTTAGATTCGAAGTGAAATCTACAGATGATCGCCATTATTGTCTCCGTGTATCATTGTCTTTGCTTGCAAAATAAGACGAGCTGGAGTCTCTCACTCTGTTTACACATCAATTGTTTCATAACCGAAACTTAAAGTCGATAGATTCTCAATCCAAGACGGATACGCTGATGAGTTCCTCGGATAAAATCGAAATGGATATCACTATGTACGAGCGATGTCCTGTCTTTGATTAGATTGACTTAATGCAAAGACGCTCTGCTAATGGAAGTGTAGGTACGTCGTCAAACCGTTTTCTGAAATAAGAGTGGTGGTGGTGGCGGTGGCGGTGATGGTGATGGAAGAGAGGAAATAAACGCAATCTGCATGGTTGTCTTCGACGCATGCGCATATTGCTAGTGAAAAGCACGCAAGTAAATATTTCAGTAATGTACACATCGCCTTTTAAGGAATGTGAAAGTGAAAGTAGGTGCTACTCATTATTTTAGCGTCTACATTGCTGGAATATTGACATAAATCATCTAACTAGTAAGTGTATATATATATATATATATATATATATATATATATATATATATATATATATATATTATATATAATATAATCACTGTAAACGGTATTTTTACTGATAGAATCTGTTGGATTAATACATTTAAAAATCCGTTACACATACATACATACATATATATATATATATATATATATATATATATATATATATAGATATAGATAGATAGATAGATAGATAGATAGATAGATAGATATATAATATGATGTAGTTTTAAGGTAGGCTATATTTATGTGTTAATGTGCTCAATATTAGGGATAGAGCGTATGTAAATATAAAAGTCGACATTGAAGGGACCACCCAGAGGCGTTTTATGCTAAACTGTCACCTCTGTGTGTTGATTTCAATGGCCACTCATATATATATATATATATATATATATATATATATATATATATATATATATATATATATATATATATATATACCCAAGAGGATAAAATCCAGGTAGAACTCAATGTCCAGGACAGAGTAAGAATATAATAAAAAGGCTTAAACACTAAAATTCCATGGTTATAATTTATTACATTGGAATCGTAATCACGATCCAATTCATCAGACCTACAAATTCAAAGTGTGAATGCAGTAGGCAACACTGTAAAATGATTGTCAGAATCACGCGTCATCATTCTAGTCTACATATATATATATATATATATATATATGCTCCTGAAAAATTTATTTCGGTTGAGCTCTCTGGGGAGGATGTGTGGGTTTGTAAACAGTGACTATTACGGCTAATAATGCAAGACTCTTCGGTAAATCGAATCTAGTTCTCTCAGTCACTGTGTGTTTATCTAAAAATAAATACGCTTAAATTCACCTTCTTCTCTGCCGTGCACCAACGGCTTCAGGGTAAAATTTCCGACTGACCCGAATTCAGCCGGTTTTCGATTCTAGCCAGAGGCAACCGGATGTCTAGCCACACTGATGAGCTGTGATACAGCGAAACAGTCTGTCTGTGGATGAAAATATATATATATATATATATATATATATATATATATATATATATATATATATATATATATATATATATATATATATCCCTATGGGTAGACACAAGGAGGATGAAATCCAGAGAGCTCAATGTAAATCAGAGCTAATAATTTAAATAAAAATAAAAACAGACCACTTTAAGGTTCCATGTAATAAATTATTTCACCACAGCCCTTTTAAACGACCGCGGATCATCAGACTTTACTTCCAAATGTTGAAACGAAAACTGAAGAGAAATTTACACATTTTTGACGGGCAATAAATTGGAAATCCAGACATTGACACATTAAATCAGTTAACTTAATATGTTTGAGGAGGAACGGTAGATTGAGGAATCGGAGAACCGGGTTCGAATTCCACTTGAATCTATTACGTGCTAATTCCCTTAGGAAAGGTATGAATCCTCTTCTTTCCCAACCAACTATGGTTAAATAGTAGAACAAACTGGGTTCTAACTTTGAATTCAAACCTGGTCACTTCAAAAAGTGTTGTTTGTTCTGCACAAAGCCTTCACCACTATTATCATATCATCCAGGTATCTGGCTGTTCTAAGTACTGAGTTGCTTGACCCTCATATGTCGAATACTACGGGAGAGTCCAGCGTGTATATATATATATATATATATATATATATATATATATATATATATATATATATATATGTCACAGCAATAAACGTATGAAGCTTGATATTACTAGACATTAAAAACGGGCGAAGCAACCGGTTTCCCTCCCGCTCATCATGCTTCCAACGGGAGATTTAATTTAAATTAAAAACACAGAAAATGTACAATGAAAAGGAAATGTGGAGGAGGAGGGAAAAACATTATGAGCAAAAGGAGCTAGATGCAAATGACAGCGAGCCCCAACAAACACTCACGTTGTTTACACAAGGAAGGCTTGCGGGACCCGATGTAAAGTGCCTCCAGCACCTTAAGGTGAAATAACGAGTGTGACCGGGACAACACGGTGAACCGGTCAACACTAAAATTAGCTGCACACGATCTGCTCTTTAATAAGTGCTCACATATGGCGGACCCGTAGGTGTTTGGGACGAGTCCATTCAACGGCAAAGTGTGGTTGCTGGTTTTGGTAAGAAAATTTGTTCCGTTTGTAATATGTCTAGTAATATCAAGCTTCATACGTTTATTGCTGTGATAAAATTTTGTACCTTCAAAAATATCTTTAAATATATATATATATATATATATATATATATATATATATATATATATATATATATATATATATATATCATGTACTTTCAGAAAATATCGATTCACAAAAAACGCCTTCTTTGAAATATCTGAGTGTTAAAAACGACTAAATAAATTCTTTACGACTGTTTCATGCTAGATGCAATCGTCAGGCCTGACGATTGCATCTAGCATGAAACAGACTGTCGCCTCTAAGTGTTGACTTTTACGTTCACTTTTATATATATATATATATATATATGGAGAGAGAGAGAGAGAGAGAGAGAGAGAGAGATACAACTCTAACTGTATAAGCCATAACATAATTTGCCTCTTAATTTACACTATGCCACAAACAATATCTGGGAAAATCTGAATGGCCCTTTCATTAGAGAATTAATTATTATCGGAATCGGATGAAGTCGTCTGCCCGCGGAAGATTATTACCTGTTGAACATTTCCTCTAGAAAAACATGATTTTAATAGGCATACAAAATTCACTTTTATTGGAAGAATAGAAACAGACAGAAAAGATAACGTTAAGAAAATACTAGAAGAACATGAAAACAAATGGATTTTGCGCCCCAAAACACTTAGTCGAGACGGGCTTAACCATAAATATAACAACATAGAGAGAATCAATTCACATTTCTCACCTACACAAGACAGACACGCTTGCCGAGGTGTTGAGGTATCACACTAATATACTAATATATACACTTACATCATACACACTTCCAAAGAACTGAAAAGGTAACATACTCTTAACACACACATCCCATTCCCATCAAGCCATAAAACTGTCAAATCAAGGAGAGAATTCTTAAAGTCAGGAATCTCCCATCTTCTATCTTAAAAACAACTTAAAAGAGGCCGTTTGACCAACACAAGGACTGACCAAAATTAACGATAAAAAACAAATGAAAACTACAGATTGTTATGGGATCTTACCTATAACGACACAATGAACTCATCCTGAGACTATAAATACTGCGGCTCTTAAGAGAGACGTATGGAACGAGTCGAGACGGAATCGAGTCGAGCTAATAGTAGTTCACTCTAAACCAGACTGACAGTCAGACTAACACCTTCAATATCTTGTATTATTATTCTGTGTAATATATCTTTGTTATTTCTACTCTTGTGTTCGTGTTGTTTTTCCTTGGTCCTAACTTTGGACCATAACAGTGGCGACGAGGATATTGGACCATAACACAGATAAAGTTCACGTTCAGTCATTCACTCCTTTAGTTCACTGCTACTAACAAGCAGGGGTTTTGTTCTCCTGATGATGGCCATTTTGGTCGAAACTAGTCGAGGAACCTAATTGAAATGTTGAAACAAAAAAATATTAATATGAAACCCAGTGTGCCTGAAAATTTAAATTGTCCAAAATATATATACATATATGCAAGTTTCATTAAAAACAAATATATTAATTGCTTCCATCTGTAAAAAAAGGTTAAAAATAATGGAGGCTTTAATAATAAAAAAGAAAAAGCCTACCCTGAACAATATTAACTACGAACAAGGCCACAACGTGCTAACCGTATTTGGAAATTAAAACACCACTACTACACACTAAGACATATACATAATGTACACGCTCAATTAAGCAGAAAAATCAAATCATCCTTGATAATGGCTAAAGGTATAGCCGAAAGTGCTCGGAAAAATAAAACATTTGGACAGTTCTTACACACCCTTTGTCCAGCAAAGAAAGCTCTTGTTCGTACACAAGAAAAATTAAATAAAAAACTTAACCTTAGTACCTTGTCTGTCGTTTTTAATGAAACTTGCATAAAAGAAGGATTGCTGCCTAAATATACAATATATATATATATATGTGTGTGTGTGTGTGTGTGTGTGTGTGTGTGTGTGTGTGTGTGTGTTTACTCCTGCGCAAAGGTCAGTCTCAAGCTTAATGTCTCTAAAATCTGAACATTTTTCCTTTAAAAGCAGCTGCATTGTCTTCATTCTCTGTTTCTTAATATTAAACACTAAGCGTTTTACATTCAAAGAGAACTTGCCTTAAAAGCTTTGGCCTCCAGATATTCACTGGTCGACCATTATGTCTTTCTTTAGTGAAACACATACACAGACAGTTTGACAATACGGACATTGTAATCAACACTCTAGCAGGTGACTGACAGTTTCACGGTTTAAATCTATTTTCAGACCAACTCCAAGATCGCACTGGAACGAGGAAAAAAATCTTTTTAAATAAATAAATGCTACGTAAGTTATAAATAATCGGATACTTTTGACCAAAATTAAGGATTGACACAGTTCCAGACTTTGAAGGTAATTTCCCTCTGTGCCTTTTCAGCGAATATTTGCATGATCATTGTTGTTTGGATCTTGGAATCTATGAATTTAAGCGCAGTACTCGATTAACGTTAATGTCTCATCAATGTTGCAGTTGAAATTGCTAGAGGCAAATATATGTTCTATGCCAACAATTTCTTTTCTCACACTTCTCGCTTGTGGGCCACTCATCCAGATTCTTGATTTCCACTCTGCTTTGATTTTCAAAAATTAAATCCAATATTAATGTTTTGTTTTCTTAATTGCTGTTCTTTTATTGTTCTCTCTCCATAATAATGAATTTCTTTTTACTCATATTCTTTCATAATAAATAAACCCGCTTTGTGTGTTAGTGGCTTTAATACCTTGCTTTGTGGGTGAAATGATTAATACACACACACACACACACACACACACACACACACACACACACACACACACATATATATATATATATATATATATATATAGTACAGGTAATATACCCGTTGGTATGTAATCCAAGTGGATCCAAGAGCTCAATGTATATATGATAACAGAGCATATAAATTACACAACAAAATCCAAAATTTAGTTGTGTAACATAAATAAAAATACACACACACACACACACATATATATATATATATATATATATATTGAGACATGTTTCATTGAATGATTTAGACATGTTGTGTCTACTTATTTTCAATTGGATCCTTCGTATTCACGGATAAGCTTTTTGGTGTCATTATTGAAGGACGAGAGAAAATTGCCCTATTGATACATATTTCTTTTATTTCCGAGTACTTTCGACAAATCACAATGTCATCATGAGGATAAAATACATCCGGCAGCAACGCCTCTAATTTCGGAGGTTTTGACGAGTGTGGAACCACTTCTTAATTGCTTTCGTTCCTAGATCTACCCTGACCCGGAGTAGTAAAACCTGTTGGGGTTCCAGCTATGGGTAAATAGCTAACCATTAAACTGGGGTCAAAACACTATGAAAGTATAAAAAAAACAATTTTCATAGTAAAAAAAATACACCAATACATTTTCATAGTTAAAAAATATTACCAGTAATACGTTTTTTTTTGTTTTTTTTTAAAATGCCAGCAATATAGTTCTGTAATATATATATATATATATATATATATATATATATATATATATATATATATATATATATATATATAAAGTAAACTTAATGGATCACGTGATATATAATCAGGGTGGATCCTAGTAATATTAATCATTAAAACTGGTCCACGGAGAGTTCGATGTATTTATTTTAACAGCATATGTATTTTTACAGCGAAAAAAAAATATTACCTAAACAAAGAAGATCGTCTATTTCTAAGTCGCTTGTACGCGGCTATAACCAACCCATTAGGGCTGATGATAGCAGCGTATAGAGCGGCTTGAAATAGACTAGGCAATTTTTATTTTTGCTGCAATATATATATATATATATATACAGGCTATATGAAAAAAACTTACATAAAATATATAGACAACACTTATCTATATTATTTAATGAAACATGTATTAATATATATATATATATATATATATATATATATATATATATATATATATATATATATATATATATATGTATGACTAGCAATACATTACTAATACCCCCAGAAAATTACATTTCTGAACCAAATGACGCCTATTTATCTATCAATATGCATATATATATATAAATATAACGCTTGCTTGTTCTGTCCTTCAGTTATTGAAAAAGCGATTTTCCCCTTAAATGCTTGCCCTGTTTTTTTAGTTTTTTCGCTGTCGTACGGAGTAATTTCTTCCAATTTTGATTTCCTTCAAAAATTTAAATATAATTATTTTCTCTAATTCTCTCAATTTTTCGCAAGGATTTCACCCAAACAAATCTTTAAAACAATCATCAGACTTGTCACATAAAAGTAGTTAGAATTCCAGCGAATTTCCAGCTAAACAAATTATTCTCATATTTACTTACAATTTAAATCCATTTTTACAGGTTCCATCGGTTTTAACGATGTAAATCTAATAATTCTAGTTAAGAAAAAATTGTCTATATCTCTGGGAGGAGGTATTATGATTACTTGCATTATTTACATTATTCCGACTGTTATGATTTTCATTGCCATATTCACAACGCTTCGGCTGTTGTACGCTCCGGCCTTTATGTCTATGTCTCTCTATATATCTGTCTATATCTCTGAGATGAGGTATTATGATTACTTGCATTATTTACATTATTCGGTCTGTTACCCTCATTTTCATTCTTCACAACATTTCTGCCGTTGTACACTCTGTCCTTCTTCAGGTGATTGGAATTTCGAATGGATACCTCCATTTCGTCCACCGGGGTATTGTTCTAGTTCCAGTTGCCATGCCTCTTCCGGATGTCTCTGTCATTTACTTTTAATTCAACTCCAAACTTTTGCTGTGGCCTGGTATTAAACTCATAAGGGCCTTGTCACTGGATCTATCTTTATCCACTATTCCATGTGTCCTTGAGTCGAAATAAAGGATTCGGTTTGAAATTCCAATCACCTGAAGAAGGCAGGGGCGTACAACGTCCGAAACGTGAACATTGCAATGAACATGAGGATTATTTACATTATTCAGACTATTGTCTTCATCTTTGTCGCCATATTTATTACAATGTTTCGGCCTTCTTCAGGTGGTTGGAATGCCGAACTGAACCCTTTATTTCGCTCACTGTTCTAGTTCCACGTTTTAATGTTTATGGATGTCAGTTATCAGTTATCTATTGTTAATTCCCCTCTCCAAGTTCTCCACTGCCTTAACTAGGTATTGGACACCCTCTTTGGGTCCTGTCACTGGATCTAACTAACGCTTTTATCCACGTGTCCTTGAGGACATCTGCGTATGAATTTCTGGGTATGATAAATCGAATGACTTCAGTAATCATTCATTACCAGTGCTCATATTGCAATTTGTTTGCTGTCATCACAACATGCTTTTACCAGAGCTCATATTGCAATTTTTGTTGTTATTATCGCTCAATGCCCGGTTAAAGTGGTGGAGAAGTTGGAGAGGGTAAATAACAAGAGATAACTGACAACTGACATCCATTAAACATGCCACGTGAAACTAGAACAGTGAGCGAAATAAAGTGTTCACTTCGACATTCCAACCACCTGAAGAAGGCCGGAGCGCACAACGGCCGAAACGTTGTAATAAATATGGCGACAAAGATGAGGACAATATTTCGAATAATGTAAATAGTGTACACAATACCTCATCTCAGAAATATAGACAGATGCTGAAGATGAGGATAATGTAAATAATGCAAGTAAGAAATCACTGAACAGATGCGCAATATTTTTTTAATTCACAGGGGATATTCGTGTTTGAAGTAGAAGCCCTATTTTTTGTTTTATTTTATTGTAATCGGTTTGTGTTACATTTATTGCCTTGGTCACTGAAGACAATTTAATAAAGAAAATATCCTCTTCAGGAGTGTGCTTACCTGCGTTGCTCGTGCAGGAAATCCAACCATTTGGTCCGAATCGATTACAGAAGAAAATCTGAACGAATAAGTGTGCATTTCTTAAAATGACAAATAGGATAATTTTAAGGAATGCACACTTATTCGTTCAGATTTTCTTGACTACCCATCGCCTAATTTAGCCAAAGATTTTGCCCATAGCGAGGAATGGATGTTTCCTTGGGAAGGCTCCGGGCCTTGAGTGTCTGTTGAGACACACTCAACCCAAACCTCGTACATACGATGCTGGAAAAAAATGGTCGGTTCACTTTACTCTTCACACTCTCCTTTACATTGACAAAGATCAGATCAGGCCGAAAATAGAGAACGCCTGCCATATATGGTTGGGTAGTGCCCCGTCTTCTCGTGACATTGTCGATAAAGTCCAAAAATTTCTCTGCGTCCTCGTGACTGACGAAGTTTTTTCCACCTTGAAACTTTCTCACAGACGGTACATCGCATGTCTCTAGAATATATATATATATATATATATATATATATATATATATATATATATATATATATATATATATATATATATATATATATATATATATATATATAAGAGCCGGATGCCGGCCAGTTACTGCATTCGAATCGCAGTAAGAAAAATGTAACAGTCGTACGTAAGCGTGTATAATAAGACTAAAACTGTTCTTTTATAGCATTGATTCCCAACGTAGGGCGCGTGCTCCCCCAGTAGGGCAGGGTAATATTTTGGTGGGACCTGCGTATAATGTGCCCCTTCGTCTTACTATAGCAACAGAACAAGGGGGTAATTCGAGAATGAGTTATTACCAGTGAATCGTTTTCTGCTGAGTCCGAGTGAGAGTGTCAATGTTAACGTGTGTTAACACATACGATGCATAAACAGAAAGCATACATACAAATTGAACCACAGTTGCAAGACATTTTTTTGTTTCCATTTCCATCTTCCTATTTAGCTGAATGTGGCTTTAGTGCTGTAAAGGATTTGTTATTGAAGAAAAGAAATCGACTGGATATCACTAAACGAGGAGACTTGAGACTTAAGCTGACTAAATCGGTGCCTAATATAAAATCTATCTGGAGCAGGCATGGCGCACAAGAATCTCACTAAAAGTCATTTTGTGATGTGCTCAAATTTCATTTTGTATCATTATTTCATGATTAAAATGATCAAAGTATATTACAGAATAAGCCTTCATTCAAATATTTTATATTTCTACCTTTCAGTTCTCTATTATATGTTTTGAAACTATATATACTTAACTGCCTTTTTATTTTAGTTTTTTAATTTTTCTCTTTCATGGACGCCATTGTCTTTGGAGGGCGGTTTAGAGACCAAGTCAATGGACGTCCTGGGTAAGCCGATAAACTACGCCCGACAGCAAGACCTTTGATCACCTGTTAGGGGTCCCAGCTATGGGAAAATAGTTAACTCCTAAAATAGGATCAAAACACTATGAAAGTGTAAAAATAGATTTTTGTAAAAAAGATTATTACCAGCTCGACATTTTTGGAAATAAATTTTTACCAGCAATAGAAAATTTTGTCGGTTTTAAATAACCTATTGAGGTTGATATGTGGTAAAACAAACCAAACCAAGTTAATGGCGTTTTAAGCTTCCTACACGTGAATTGCAGTAAAATTATGAATATGTAAGAATTAAATATTACAGGGAGGGGGGGCAGAATTTTAGAAATAAATATATATATATATTATATATATATATACATATATATTTATATATACATATATATGTATATATATATATATATATATATATATATATATATATATATATATATATATATATATATATATATATATATATATATATATATATATAACTGTCTTTTTGTTCTTTTAATTTTTCTCTTTCAATGTCGACATTGTCTTTGGAGGCTTGTTTGAAGACCAAGTTAATAGCCTTTTAAGCTTCCTACCCGGGAATTGCCGTAAATAGCCGAGAAAAAACAACACCCGTGGCCTGACGATTGGGTCTAGCATGAAACAGCATGTATTTATATATATTTATATATATATAAAAAACTATATATATATATAAAATATATATATATATATATATATATATCAAACTATATATATATACATACATACACACACACACACACACATATATATATATATATATATATATATATATATATGTATCTGTCTTTTTGGTTTTTTAATTTTTCTCTTTCAAGGTCGACATTGTCTTTGGATGTTTGTTTAAAGACCAAGTTAATAGCATTTTAAGCTTCCTACACGGGAATTGCAGTAAAATTTTGAATATGTAAGAATTATATATTATGGGGTGGGGCAGAATTTTAGAAATAACGAAGTTGGACATGGTCCAAAATCGTTTGGGAACCACTGCTTTTGTTGATTATTTAATCTGATATCAGGGAGAAGGGTTAAAATTGTTCAGGGATTCAAGACTCAAATGGGTTGGATGAAAGCGCTCGGGACAAAGAAACTATCGACAATTCCTCTAGACCAATGATTCCTAACGTCTGCTTTGAAGCATATATTTGAATGCAAAGAGCAATTCTTTTTTTGGGAGCCAATATTACATTAAAATTTTTTGAGAATAACAATGATTTTTCCAGATATAAATTCTACGATTCTGCATATTTTCTATGAAAATTTCTCGGACATTCAGGCCAGTAAATGTTGTTAATACTGTTTATTATAAAACAGAGCATTTACTTAAATATTTGTATTTATAAAAATGAACGTATAAACATTAAAAAATGTCTTAAAATAATTGTCGGACTTTGTCCATTTCACAATATATATATATATATATATATATATATATATGTGTGTGTGTGTGTGTGTGTGTGTGTGTAATTTGGCAGCAACTTTTCTTTTAAACATGTTGTGTTGAATGTCAAAGACAACATAGTCCTGCATATATAATTATATAATTTTCAAATAAAAAGTCTCATTAGAAAATATGAGAAAATTTAAAAGAGAATATGCAGGACTATGTTGTCTTTGACATTCAACATATATATATATATATATATATATATATATATATATATATATATATATATATATATATATATATATATATATATATATATATATATATCACGGTATTTTTGTTTTTTAATTTTTCTCTTTCATGGACGCCCTTGTCTATGGGGGTTTGTTTAAAGACCGAGTTAATGGCCTTTTAAGCTTCCTTCACGTGAATTGCAGTAAAATTTTGAATATGTAAGAATTAAATATTACAGGGGGGTGGGCACTAGAATTTAAGAAATATCAAAGTGGGCATGGCCCAAAATCGGTTGGGAGCCTCTGGTCTAGATGCTCTACAGCTATTTCCATGGAAAATGTTCAGAAGAGCTATATTCCTTATTTGCACTAGTTCTAACCTACACGGCTACGACCGGCCATGCCACGCCCATTTTAATGAACCATTATCATTCTCTTCTTATTGCATTGCTGAAATGTAAGTTCCACTCGATCAACTTCATCCTGTGAACTGCTAATATGTTAAATCGTCACTCAAGAGGATGTACCCCGCAACCCGATGACTGATCAAGTCTAGGGTAAACTGGTATCTTTTTCACATATTATACTCCTAAAATATACTTCTTCTGTAACTTTATACATTAAGTAGCTGTTGGTGTTATATGCCATGCGTGATACACGCTTAGGCAATCATCTATCTTTCGATACATGACTGACGAGGCAGATTTTATCACCACAGTAGGTTGCCATTTCATTCTGCGGTAGACCAGTTGCCATAGAACCGTTCTGCTATTTACCCATAGCTGGGTGGGGACAAGATTATCCATACCTTTCCCAAGGGTATTAGCACGTAACTGGAATTCGAACTCGGCTCACCGATTCCTCAATCCAAGCCGCTATCCATTACTCCCCAGTGCCTCCTCAAAAAATATGAATGATCCAAATATTTGTAGAGAATGGAACTGGTATTATTCATTCACTTCAAACAATTCTCATGTTTATGAAACAGTTTTAAATACACGAATAAAAGAAGTTTTTAATAAAGACTAAATTACGCTTACATTTCAAGAAATAAACGAACGCCAGGAGGTCTACACCTGACGCTTTAAAAAACGAATGTTAACAAAAAGATAATAAAACTACGTATTCATTCCATAGGTTGAATAAATAGCGAAAGGTTAAATTTATAAATATTTTCTTATTTCTTCACTATTTAGGCATTTACATATATAGAGTTTGTCTGATTATCGCAAAACCGTGAAACCAAGGGACACAAACTCATATACATACAACTGAATATATATATATATATATATATATATATATATATATATATATATATATATATATATATATATATATATATATATATATTATAAATTAATTGATTTAAAATATGGGTTATGCTCTGTAAATTTACATTGAGCACTATTGTGTAAAAATAAAAATATCTATAAGAACACCGGATTTTATATCTTACTGTTCTTTCTTTATATATATATATATATATATATATATATATATATATATATATATATATATATATATATATGAAAATTTCTAAGGGTTAACCTGTAGATAAGACAATCTTTATAAATAGAAATGACAATAGGAAAACACTATTAATTGCTGACGCTTTTCGTCCAATGTGGACTTTCTCAAAGCAAAAAAAAATCCTTGTTTAATTAAATTCATTTCGTTTTTTGCTTTGAGAAAGTCCACATTGGACGAAAAGCGTCAGTAATTAATAGTGTTTTCCTATTGTCATTTATATATATATATATATATATATATATATATATATATATATATATATATATATATATATATATATATTTTAGGCAGCATATATTTTATATATAAAGAAATAATCATACATAGAAACAATCAGCAATATTAATGCGATTAATGGCGAAATCACTTCGCGAGTAGAACATAATGTTTCATTAAAATCCTGTTAATCCATTGAATGGTGTGATCCTCATTTATAAAACTGTTGTCAGATGTTTCTAGTGTATATTTTTTTAATTAATATATTAATTTTTTAATAAATATATTAATTGAACTATATATATTTAGTTCATGTCAAAACACTTGTAAAAAAAGAATTCGTGGATTTACCGTATTACTAAATTCATAAAAAAATTCTCATTTGAAAATTTGAACCCTTAGCGTTGCGACTTGCACGTTCCGAGATTGTACAACCGTCAATAAATAGCACATTCTTAAAAAAAAACATCTTTCGGTCTACAAACAATTATTTCGTCTTCAAGTTTTAACTTTAAAGGGAAAACAATTACAGCCTGTTAATGGCGACATGGATCTTCGTATGTACTTGCTTAACTTAAAAAAATATACACTAGAAATATCTGACAACAGTTTTATAAATGAGGATCACATCATTCAATGGATTAACTGTATTTTAATGCATACATTATGTTCTACTAGCGAAGTTATTTCGCCATTAATCGCATTAATATTGCTGATTGATTCTATGAATGATTATTTCTTTATATATATATATATATATATATATATATATATATATATATATATGCATATATATATATATATACATATATATACATATATATATATATATAGATATATGAAGAAATATAGTCTTAAAGTGTGCTATATTTATGGGATAAAGTGCTCAATATCAGAGATAGAGCGTGTGTAAATATAAAAGTGGACATGGAAGTCAGCATTTAGAGGCGACAGTCTGTTTCATGCTAGTGCAATCGTCAGGCAATATAGATATATAGATATATGTATATATATATATGTACACACTCCAACTAAACAGTATACCAGTACAAACTGATACTATAAACAGTTCGAAAAATTCTACGAATTTTAAAATGAAAAAGATGGGATTTATCTTATATATTTCGAATAAACAGAAATTAAAGTTTTTATTTCTTATTTAAAATAAACGGATATAAAATTATAATATATATATAGAAAATATACAAAACTATAATATATATATATATCGAAAATTTACTGAAATTACTGACGAAGAAATCATAATGGACTCTAGACAGTGTTTTTAAATATACTATTTAACTCATATTAAATTATTTGTAAACGAGTTAAATATTTAAATTGATAGCAATCATCAAATTAATTTCTTCGGCAATTTTTTAAACATTTAAATTACTATCAAACTTTAAAATATGTTTTTTTTACATAAATTGCTAAAAATTACCACCCGTTCACTTGCTTCGTAAAACATAATTACAGTTTCTTTCTCTTTACTTCCCCCTTCTTTCTTTCTTTTTTCTTTTTTCTCTCTTCTCACCCTTCCCTTTCAATATATCACTTCCGTTAAGTTAACCGATTAAATAGGTCAATGTCTGGTCCCTCCTCCCCTAATACTAAGTATGATAGATAGAAATATTAAAATAAACCCTCTCTAAACTTGATCATGTCTATCACACCACTCCTCACCACCCTCTCTGTTAAATTACATAAACTTAATACTACCCGTCAAAAGTGTAAATGTTCATTTCATTTTTCGTTTCACCTTTCGTTTCACCTTTTTCTGATGATCCAGCTTCCTTTAAAAGGGCTATGGTGAAATAAATTATTACATGGAGCCTTAAAGTCTATTTTTTCTTTAATATATATATATATATATATATATATATATATATATATATATATATATATATATATATATATATATATATATATTTATGCAGGTATGCAGAAAAATAGGAAAGAACACGTTAGGTAAATAATCCGGTGTTCCTTAGTATTTTTGCTTTTATTTTCAAAAAGACAATATTTTTTGTTTTAAAAATATGATTCCTTCGCTACATAAGAGTTCTCTTGTTTCGAAAGCCATAAAAAATTGCCTTTTAACCAGCTTAACCTACTATCAGTCTTGAAATAGACCCCCCAATGTAACTTGACATACATTTTTCGAAGGGGCCTGGTCTGTAGATAAAATTTAATTCTTAGCTCTTTGACCACCTAACCAACATGGCCGACGCTAGCCGTTTCCATAGCAACTAATGTTCCAAGAGACCGCACTTATAAACACGCGCTAACCAAAAGATAGATTATTCCCAAATTCTCGCTTGACGAGGAAGCGGGTCCAGGCACCTTAATTCAACTTAATTTCAAAAATTATATCTCGCTTTTGAAACATGAGAACTCTTATGTAGCGAAGGAATCATATTTTTAAAACAAAAAATATAATATATATATATATATATATATATATATATATACTTAAATAGAATTATTTACCTTGAGGGGACCCTCAAAAGGTAAATAATTCTATTTAAGTATATATATATATATATATATATATATATATATATATATATATATATATATATATATATATAGGTGAACGTTGGCGAGAAGCAAGAAGCAAAGGCACATTAGTAAATAACGAATGAGGGAGAAATTGAAACACGATTAAAATAGATTTTAGTTGTAAATAAATGAACGACTAAAAACAAAATCCGAAGTCCTAAAAAGAGTATAAAATGGAAAAATTGTTTTACTCATATACCGTCAGTCAAACGTAAGGAACGAATAAAATGTTCCTTTTGTTAACATCGGCTCGGCTGATGAAACTTAATATACACCACCTGAAGAACCGGGCGAGCACTATGTAAATTGGAAAAAAGATAATCATCGTCTAAATCGGAATTGTCCAGCAAATGCTGCCCAATGAAGAAGTCATGCACTGCTTGAATGGGTCTTTTAACACGACTCTGACTACTAGAACGCAAATAGGCAGGTATATGTTGCGTAATCTGCATCTCCATCCCCTGACTTGTCCGTCCTATATACACTGCGTCACGACGGCATTTAAATTTCTATATTACTGAACTATTCTGAAAATAGAACAACCGACCCTTGCTAAAGGATAGAAAAGCGGATCTCGACTGGAACACAGTACGCAACTTGACAGCTTTGTAGTGCAAAGCAACACAAGTCGAAATTCTGTCAGCAAGCAACTGGTACTTCCGGTCTAACCAAAGGTAATTTCTAGTAAATTGGGCATCGTCTAAGTCCTTGAACCACTGGTTCTTTAAACCGTCTACTTTTACTATCAATAACGCATTTAAAGATAGTAGTAAGATAACCATTACCTTCAAAATGATTCGGATCCTTGCAAGTTCCCCGTTTATAAATCTACTTGAACTAATCATCAAAGCATGATGAAACAGTGGAAGAATTTTGCGGCCTTAAGAACAAGAGAGTTCCAACTTGTGTACAAGCCTGTAAAAGTAGGTTTACGAGAAATACTGGTGACAAAAACAACATCCTTACTTTCAACGAGAACAACTCGAAAAGGGCAAAGAAGCATTGCTCTTAACGTCCATAGTGAATTGAAGGAATGGATGGAGAGAACTGTCCCGCAAAAAAATAAAAAAATAAAAAGAAGCCAGTGGCTTCAATAGAGAAAATGTCATCAGTGTACCGCATATAAACGCAGGGTTTATGGAACTTATCAAACAAAAATCCCTCATGAAAACCTACGAAAGTATTAACCAGTATAGGATCTAAAGGACTACCCATTGCAACACCGTCTGTCTGGGCATACATAATATTGTTAGAATTAAATTGAACACCTTCAGTCACCACAGGCATGCATTCCAAAAACAAGTTTCCATGAATGCTACCCGGGCTCAAATGATTATGATTATCTCAAAAGAGCATCAGTACATATATTAATGGTCTCTTGAAGAGGCAAATTGGTATACGGGCTGAGGATATCAAAAGATACCATCAGTTTATTTTCCGAATTAATTTCTAATTGAATTTGAAAAGCAGAAAGAATCAGAGATTATATATGCTGAAAAAAAAAATCAGATACCTGCTGGAGCAGTTCAGCCAACCATTTGGACAACTCATGCTGCACAGATCCTACCATAGATAAGATGGGTCTAAGTGGTACATCATTCTTATGCACATTTGGTAGGCCATACATTCTGGGTCGTTGAGGACCGACAGGTCTAACACTATCATAAACATCCTTGGAGATTAGATGTTCTTATACACTGAAAGAAACCCTCTCTGTGTTTTCGCATATGACTCTTTGTTAAGACGGATCAAGTTCTCCAGTCACTGTCGTGATTATCTAAAAATAAATACATTTAAATTCTCCTTCATCCCTGCCGGGCGCCAAGGGCTTGAGTCAATCGGATGTCTAGACACACTGATGAGCTATTAAACAGCGAAACAGTCTGTCTGTGGATGACAATATATACAGGATCCTGAAAAAATTTATTTCCGTTGAGCTCTCGGGGGAGAAAAGTGAATTTGTAAACAGTGACTATTACTGCTGTTGATGGAAGACTCTTCGTTAAAACGAATCGAGTTCTCCAGTCACTGGTGTGTTTATCTAAAAATAAATACGTTTTAATTCACCTTCATCCTGTATATATCTATATATCTATACATATATATATATCTACCTCTCTCTCTCTCTCTCTCTCTCTTTCTCTCTCTCTCTCTCTATATATATATATATATATATATATATATATATATATATATATATATATGCTTTTCAATATACGATATATTATGGAGAAAAATATCCTATTTAGTATTTCAAGCGATTTATGGAATCTGGAGTTCCAGAAATCGCTTGACAATGAATCAGAGATGAAGATTTTAAATTTAATTCTATAAATTAAATTTAAGGTTTAGTTTCAGTTTTTGAAACATGGTAATTCCTGTGTAGCGATGGAACCATTTTTCTAAATTAGTAAATTTATAATATATATATATATATCCGTGTGTGTGTGTGTGCGTGCGTGCGTGTGTGTGCAGGCCTTCATTTTTTGAAAAAGCATGAATCCATTTTTGACCCTAAAGATAAGTGTTAAATAACAGGGTAGACTGATCTCTCTACCCTTGGTTGACAAGTATGTCGCGAACAGACATTTTTTATGTTGATACATTCTTTTTAATAGATACAAATATTTAAATGAAAGCTCTGTTTATAATAAACAGTATTAACGACCTAAATGACCGGGAAATCTTCATAGAAAATATTTCTCCTCCGACAGGAATCGAACCTGTATCCTATACAGAACCGTCATATAGCCTGACATGCCTTTTACCGATTTCGCCACAGAAGAGCATTCGGTTGTCAAGTTCGATTTTACTGCTTTTAAACTACAGTCTTCCATGATTCTCTCACGTACATCCATATCTGTTCGATGCGTATCCAAATGTAAACAAATGACGTCACAAATTATGAAATGGACAAAGTCCGACAATTATTTTAAGACATTTTTATGTTTAACATTCTTTTTATAGATACAAATATTTAAGTAAATGCTCTGTTTTATAATAAACAGTATTAACAACATTTACCGGCCTGAATGTCCGAGAAATCTTCATATAAAATATGTGTCCTACGACAGGAATCGAACCTGTACGTATACAATTATTTTAAGACATTTTTTATGTTTTATCTATAAAAAGAACGTGTAAACATAAAAAATGTCTTTAAATAATTGTCGGATTTTTGACCATTTCATAATGTGTGACGTCATTTGTTTAAAAACTGTAAGAATAACGTAACATTTTTCATAAAAATCATAGGGAAGCTATATTAAAGCGGTGGGAAAGTGAGTGAAGTAAAGATGCCAGATCAGGATCTATAATATTGTAGATTCTTTGTATTTCATCTGGAATTTCTCAATACATAGCAGAAGCACCTGAAGAGATGTGGCAAAAATATTCAATGCATGAATGAATGGTAGCCTTATAAATATGTCAGATAGATGCTGACGGACAACGTTAAACCCCAAGAAGACACAATAAGACACTATCCTCGAGGTGAGCATCTTATGTACGATTCTGGCCACCAATAATGGATCCTGGTCGGAATTCTCTGAGACTCATTTCCCTGTATGACTTTCTTATTATAAGAACATAAAGACCAGAATCTGTAAAACTTCTTAAAATTGAATTTTCAAAGAATAGTCGAAATGAAATTAATTAATCCATTTTGGCATTTCTACGGGATTAATGTCTTTTACTTTTAATCTGTCATTATTTCATTTTACTCGAGACATTGCTTTAGGGGATACACGTTCTGTTTTAGTGTTAATCTTTAAACAGCGTGAATTATGTCTACCGGCTTGCGCAGTTGAGAGACTTAATAAAGAAAATATGCTCTTCTGCAGGGTTCGAACCCACGTTTCCTTTTGATTTTCTCTTTGTATAAAAATAAAAATATTAAAAAAAAACAGACTGTCTAGTGAAACATGCGTATCCACTACAAAACCTTTAGAATAATATATAATACAGTGTATAAAGTGAATCTTAAAATCAAACTAAACTTTACACCGACATTTCTGGATTTTACTGAAAACAAAATTAAAAACAAGTTTACTTTAATAAATATATATTCACCAAAAGTATTTTGCTTAATGGGTCGAGTAAATTTATTCGTTTACCTTTGAATTAAAGCCAAAAAGAAAGCCTTAAGAAATGATTTTTATTTTTCAAAACACATTTTAAACCATGGTTATGGCGAATCTGTAAACACCTTTGAATATCTCTATACTCAGTAACTCATGCTTAGTAATAAAAACATTCCCATATCTAAAAATATCTACACATTCTGTTATAAACAAAAATATATAAACATCCTCGATAATGGCTAACAGAATAACCGAAAGTCCTCGGATAAATAGAATATTTGGAGAATTTTTACACACCAGAAAAGAAAGCATGTGAACACAAAAATTTAAGCAGCAAGCTTAATCGCCAGTCGTCTTTAAGGAAATTTATATATATAGTTAGCATGTAAGTTCATTGTATTGCAATATTCTAGCTATATTAACAGATCTTTTCCCCTTATACACATATAAAGAGATAAAAATAAAGATTCCGAGACAATGTGTGCGAGAGAGACTGAGTCTATTAATAAGACAATGACCTCAAAATAAAATAGACTTACCCGATTCTTGCTGTTTAAAGACAGACAGAAAAGACCACATAATCTAGAAATTGAATTCAACCATATCTTCCGCTGTTTGTCTTCTCTACAGACGATAGACGTCATGCAATACAAACATGAATCAGCAGAATGTTTTTAGATTTTATCTTTTAAAAGAAAGTAAAAAAAAAAACACAACAAAAACGTGAAAGTCTCTCTTTAAGAACGGACTTCGAATATAATGTCTTAAGAAAGAATGATGTCTACTTTGCTTTACAAATGAGAATAACAAAATAGATAGAAAATCATTGTGTACCACAGAGCAGCTGAAAGTTAAAAACATGAAAATTCTTTCGATTTAAACGTTTATATTTTAACCAATGAGAAGCAAATTCCCAACATCGTAGGAACCGAAAATGTTCAAAGACAAAAAAACATTTGTTGTTTAATAAGTAGCGTCTGGATTATTGAGACGATTACTGATTATTATTCCACGAATTATTTCTTCTTCTATGTTCCGTGTCCCTTTAGGACGTGCGGGATCACGACTCTGCAAAACTTCCTATCCATTGGAGCTATTTGCAAAGTTCGTTCCTTTGCCATTCTTCACATCTCACATTCTACCTACTATTTCCAAAAGCTCGACAAGCAGGCACCCTACAACTATCCTTTTTTATCTTCGATATGTCCTGTGTGGGTCAGATTCTCCAAGCACTCCTTCCTCATTATGTGCCCCAGACATTTCAACTGTCACTTTCTAATGCTAAGTACATGTCTTTTCTTTCCATTTTCTCTAAAATTTCGTCGTTGCTCACATGTTCAATTCATGGTATTCTCAGTATCCTGCTGTAGAAGGACGTTTCGGTTGCCTCTTCTTCATCAGTGAGGAAATTGCCCAGCATTCACTGCCATATATGAAGACTGATATTACATAACAGTTCAGTACTCTTTTCTTTGCTTCTGTTGCTTCAAGTCTCTTCTTCATCTTTGAGGAGATTGTCCAGCATTCACTGACATATAAAAGGACTGATATTACATAACAATTCAGTACTGTTTTCTTTGCTTCTGTTGCTTCAAGTCTCTTCTTCATCTTTGAGGAGATTGCCCAGCATCCACTGCCATATAGGAAGACTGATATTACATAACAATTCAGTACTCTTTTCTTTGCTTCTGTTGCTTCAAGTCTCTTCTTCATCTTTGAGGAGATTACCCAGCATCCACTGCCATATAGGAGGACTGATATTACGTAACAATTCAGTACTCTTTTCTTTGCTTCTGTTGCTTCAAGTCTCTTCTTCATCTTTGAGGAGATTGCCCAGCATCCACTGCCATATAGGAAGACTGATATTACGTAACAATTCAGTACTCTTTTCTTTGCTTCTGTTGCTTCAAGTCTCTTCTTCATCTTTGAGGAGATTGCCCAGCATCCACTGCCATATAGGAGGACTGATATTACGTAACAATTCAGTACTCTTTTCTTTGCTTCTGTTGCTTCAAGTCTCTTCTTCATCTGTGATGGGATTGTCTCGCATTCACTGTCATAGAGGCGAACTGATAACACATAACAGTTCAGTAATCTTTCATTTGTTTGCAACGAATTTTTCATGTTTGTGCTTAGCTTTCGGAAGGCATCTTTCATCATCCCAGTGCGTCTTCGGATTTCGATATGGCACTTTCTGTCCACTGCTAAAACAATTCCGAGATATTTAAATTTTTGTATTTAATTAATTTTGTTATTTCTAATTTGTAATTTGTATGTTGGGCTGTTCCTTTTGCTGTCAACCATTCATTTTGTCTTCTTGCAATTAATGTTTAGTCCTTTCTTCTTGCTTTCCTTCACTACCATCTGTAGGAATTCTTGTAATTTCATTTGTGCCTGCTATCAACACTCTGCCATCTGCATATATATATTTTTTTAATCATTTCACCCCAAGAAAGGCAATAACGTTACTGAAACGGAAGGGGTTACTAAGTGCGTAAAAATATGAGATTATTAAGGGGAGAGAACAATAAAATAATAGGAATTAAGACAGAAGATAACGATCGATATTGCATTAACATTTTGATAGCAAGAAGCCGGAAGAGAGTTTCACAAGCGGGGAGTAGGAAAGAAGAAAATGTTAGAATAAAACTTGCGGTTGCATTTAGCTATTTAAATTGTAAAATGATGAGACCTTGCCGCATATCTAGTATTGAGCTAAAATTCTTACAAACTAGGTACCATAGACGAAAGTCCATTGGAGCAATTACCGTAAAATTATTCACAAAAATCATAGAGAAGCTATGTTAAAGCGGTGGGAAAGTGAGTGAAGCAAAGATGCCAGATCAGGATCTATAATATTGTAGATTCTTTGTATTTCATCAGGAATTTCTAAATACATAGCAGAAGCACCTGAAGAGATGTGGCAGCAATATTCAATGCATGAATGAATGGTAGCCTTATAAATATGTCAGATAGATGCTGACGGACAACGTTAAACCCCAAGAAGACACAATAAGACACTATCCGTGGGTGAGCATCTTATGTTACGATTCTGGCTACCAATAATGGATCCTGGTCGGAATTCTCTGAGAATCATTTCCCTGTATGACTTTCTTATTATAAGAACATAAAAACCAGAATCTGTAAAACTTCTTAAAAATAGAAACGAATGTAGACAAGACGCAAACTGAGACATAAACTCCGCCCCCGCCTTGCAGAATTTTCAAAGAATAGTCGAATTCAAATTAAATAATCCATTTTGGCATTTCTACGGGATTAATGTCATTTACTTTTAATCTGTCATTATTTCATTTTACTCTAGATATTTCTTTAGGGATACACGTTCTGTTTTAGTGTTAATCTTTAAACAGTGTGAATTATGTCTACCGGCTTGCGCAGTTGAGAGACTTAATAAAGAAAATATGCTCTTCTGCAGGGTTCGAACCCACGTTTCCTTTTGATTTTCTCTTTGTATAAAAACAAAAAAATAAAAATATTAAAAAAAAAGCAGACCGTCTAGTGAAACATGTGTATCCACTACAAAACCTTTAGAATAATATATAATACAGTGTATAAAGTGAATCTTAAAATCAAACTAAACTTTACACTGACATTTCTGGATTTTACTGAAAACAAAATTAAAAACAATTTTATTCCAATAAATATTAATTCACCAAAGTATTTTGCTTAATGGGTCGAGTAAATTTATTCGTTTACCTTTGAATTAAACTTAAAAAGAACGTTTCAAGAAAGATATTTCATTTTCCAAAACTCATTTTGACACTTGGCAATGGTGAATCTGGAAATATTATGCAAATATTAAACATGAGATATTGAGTATAGGGAATATATACTCAATATCTCATGTTTAATATTTGCATAATGAAAGGGCCACAAGTCACAAGTAGAGGCTTACTAAATGAGGTTGTTGTATAAACATAAGAGAATGCAGAACTTCCTCCTCACTAATGGAATACGAAAGAAAGGCCGATTATTCGAGCCTGTGTACGTGGCCTGGATGTAAAGGTCTGAACTTGTCGAACTAAAAAATGTCCTATGAATTATCAGAATAACTTCGCTGTTTACATGGGTTTTATTGAAATTGTTGTTCAATCAGCTGATCTTAGCCTTGTCTGTCATTGGGGGATAAAATACCGAGTATCCTTCTTTTTTGTTGTTTTCATCATTTCTAGACCCACCATAGAGAATCCACCCTCTCTCCTATCGGAATGTCTGATGCCCAACTCCACGAGAGCGTCTCTCTGGGTCTGCGTGGTCCCACGCTTTCCGCTGACCTGAGGTGGAACAACTACATTGAATCAATAGCTTCATCTACCGCAAGGAAAGTTGGTTCTCTGTGTCACACCAGAAGGTTTATCCATCCTTCAAATCTATAAATCAACCATTCATCCCACACAGTGCATCTCGAGGTCATCGATAAATCCCAAGACGGATATGCAATATGATAGGTCCTGACTTGACACCTCGTCTACAGACACTTTCTCACAGACGTGATGTGGCTTCCCTCTGTTTTTTCTACAAATATTTTCATGGCACCTGCTCTGACGAGCTACCTTCACTGGTGCCCCAACTGCATGAATTTAAGCGTGCTACTAAGTTGGCATATAGGTCCCACCCTTTCACTGTCGAAACAGTTAAATGTAGCCGTCTCTTCTAATCTAATAGCTTCTTCTCTCGCCCTTCCCGACAGTATTTCCCCCTACTTGCGTCTCTAATATCTATAATCCTCAAATATTCAAATGTAATGTCAATCGACATCTTCTGATGTCTTGATCTTGATCCCTGTCTTTCTTTTTATATTTCTTCAAACACCTCTTGCTCTCACTTTCTGTAACGCCTTGCGTGCTAGTGGCTCTCCTGCCTTGATTAAAGTGAAATGCCTAAAAAAATCCCGATTTTTTTCAGTTTCGAATGCAGCATTTTGTAGAGGATTTCTTTTCTTTGTATGAAAAACTCAACTTAAAACGGCAGATCAGGAAGGTTGACCAGCTGATTTCAAAAACAAAAACAATAAAGATGAGAATATTCGATCGGATAATTCATATTAGTAAAACAGAAGATTGAAGTGACTTAAACAACAAAAAGGAGGATACTGGTATGAATAAATAACTGGATAATGATAATGCATTATTTTTGAAAATTACAAGATACATCGCCATTAGTTTAGCTGAGGAGTTGAAAGCCGGCGTCAATTTTTCTTGTCAAATCTTGAAATCCACGCAGATGTCTAAAAGAAAGAACCTCATTTATTCAAAGCAGAAATTGGCGAGAACAAAAGAAGTTAATTACTTGGAAGAATTGATAACCTGAATTAATTGCAGACTGTTGTCCATTTCTCTTGAAATTGATTTTCAATTCCATGTTATTTATTCGTTCACCTTAATTGTTTTGAAAATTTGAAAAGGTTTCGACTTTTCTTTTTTTCTTTTTCCGAATTTTGATCATTTTTCTTTTTACTTTCTTTAATGTAGACTTTTCTTCACCCTTTCTTCGTTCTTCAAATGTCTTTGTTTTCTTCTTCGTTTTTCTCGTTAATTTTCTTCTCAGTTTTCTTTTTATTAAAGAATTATTGTTCGCTAGTTCTTCCTGTTTATTTTTCTTTCTTTTCAGACCGTTTTTTTCTCTATTTCTTTCCTATTTTTGTAGCTTCTTTCTTTCTTTCTTTCGTCAGTACGTTTTAAAGTTTTTTCTTTCATCCAATGATATATTTTTCTTTTTCCTTGATATTCTTTCTTTCTTTCTTTCTTTCTTTCTTTCTTCCCTCGGTACGTTTTAAAGTCTTTTCTTTCATCCAGTGATATATTTTTCTTTCTTTCTTTCTTTCTTTCTTTCTTTCTTTTTTCTTTCTTTCTTTCTTTCTCTCATTACTTTTCTTTCTCAGTTTTTTTTTGTATTAAAGAGATATTGTTCGCGATTTCTTCTCTTTTTAACTTTCTTTCTTTCTTTTCTGACCCTATTTTTCCTTCTTTCCTTTCTTCCTTTCTTCCTTCAATAAGTTTTTTAGTCTTTTCTTTCATACAATATATATATATATATATTTACACACGCTCTATCTCTGATATTGAGCACTTTATCCCAGCACACTTTAAGACTATATTTCTTCATATATATATATATATATATATATATATATATATATATATATATATATATATATGTCGCCAGTGGCATTTTTAGGTTTTGGAGAGGACGCAAACAAGGAAAGGCAGCTGAAATTTCTGGGACACGTAATGAGAAAGATTGGTTTGGAAAATCTGATACACACAAGTCGAATAGAGGGAAAGAGAGACAAGGGAAAGCAACGCATGACATACTTAGCGCGCTAAGCAAGTGAATGACAGAACATGTCCTCGGGGAAATAGCAAAGGGACAAAACTTATTGACAGTTACAAGGGATAGGAGGAAGTGGAGAGCCATGATCGCCTACGTCCTGAAGGTACACGGTACATAAAGGTCGAACAGAGGGAAAGAGAGACAAGGGAATGCAACGCATGACATACTTAGCGCGCTTAACAGAACGTGGTGTAGGTGAGGTGGCACAGGGACGAATGTATTGAGAGCTAGAAGGGATAGGGATAAGTGGAGAGCCATGATCGTTTATGCCCTGAAAGCACCCGCTACATAAAAAGAAAAAAAAAAGGTTCCTTTTTTTATCTTTCCTTCTTTTCTGGCCATTTCCTTCCTCCCTTCTTTCCTTTGTAGCTTCTTTTTTTTCTTTCTTTCTTTCCTTCTTTTAAAGTCTTTTCTTTCGTACAGTGATATAGTTTTACAGTGATATTTTTCTTTCTTTGTTTAAAATATTTTTCTTTCTTTCTTTCTTTCTTTTACTTCATTTGTTTCTTTCTTTCTCTCCTTCCTTTTCTTTCTCAGTTTTATTTTTATTAAAGAATTATTGCTCGCTGGTTGTTTATTTTTGGGTTTTTTAACTTTCTTTCTTTTCTTTCCTCCTTCCTTCCTTTGTCGCTTCTTTCTTTCTTTCTTTCTTTCTTCCGTCAGTACGTTTTATAGTCCTTACTTTAATCCAGTGATATTTTTCTTTCTTTCTTTCTTTCTTTCTTTCTTTCTTTCTTTCTTTCTTTCTTTCTTTCTTTCTTTCTTTCTTTCTTTCTTTCTTTCTTTCTTTCTTTCTTTCTATTCCTTTGCACAAATTGAAAACCAACCGACCACTTCCTTACTCCTCCCCCAGCCCACATTTGATTACTGCCGCCTTTCTTCACGATTTGTCAACTACGGAATACCAAACATGTAATCATTGTTCGGCGGACACCAGACAAAAAGCCATGTCACACCTAATTATACTGAAATAATAGCAGAATGATAATAGTTTCTAAAGGAAATCATCGCGTTTCGTCGATGCAAAACGAGAAATCAACATGTCATCTCTTGTCAGTCATAGTCGAAGTCGAAACACATTATTAACAAAACAACAAAAAGCGTATATGTAGAAATTAGAAAATGTTTTGAAAAGCTTATACTAGCAGACATACCCCACATTGCGTACAGAGTTTCCGTCTATCAAATAGATTTGGGGGCTAGATCTGGAAAGAAGGATCTAAAACGTGATAAATATCTGAAAAAGAACATTGTAGACAATGGCCGTAGGACAACTAATCGACAGTCGAAACAGTAGTGTCTGGGTGTGATAAAAATCTGATACAATCACGGATGACGCAATATTTTTCAAGGCCAAACAAATTTCATCACGCACCCCGAAAATAGATTCATATTACTGCACACCACTGCAAATGACCTAATCTGAGGAAAAAATAGATACCGATTACACCCTGTCACCACAGTGGGTCTAAACTGACCATGTGCTGAAAGAAAAGAAACAGATGTTTTAATTAATTTGCTCAAGTGTGTAGTATTTCGTTGCCAATGATTTTCCTGTGAGATTTGTCAATGATTTCTATTATAATTTTGGCTTACAAATGTTTTATACTATAAAAAATGAATTGACAATGATTTTCTACGTTAGGAATGACGTTGACAATGATTTTAATCTAGGAATTACGTTTTCAATGAATTTTATTATAATTCTGACTTACAAGTGTTTATATACCATGAAAATGCATTGCAAATAATTTTTACTTTAGAAATTACATTGCTAATGACTCTAATATAATTTAATGGTCCAAGGTTAGGACCAAGGAAGAACAACACAAACACCAGAGTAGATATAACTAAGATATATTACACAGAATAATAATAATACAAGATGTGGAAGGTGTTAGTATGACTGTCAGTCTGGTTTGGAGTGAACTACTATCGGCTGGAATCGATTCCGTCTCCCCCCTCTCTATTGAGAGGCGTAGTATACATAGTGTCAGGAGGTCACTCTGTCGTTATAGGTAAGGTCCCATAAAATATAGAAAATACCTTGTCAATGATTTTTACTATAGAATTTACATTGCCAATAAATTCTATTACAATTTGGGCTCGCAAATGTTTTATACAATTAAATTGCATCTGAAGAATAAATAGAAATCGATTACCCCCTGTCACACCAGTGGGTTTAAAACTGATCGTATGGTGGAAGAAAGGAAAATCGAAGCAGTTGTTTCAATTAATGTGCACAAGGGTGTAGTTAGTAGATGATAAAATGTATTGCTGGTTATTTTACTATAAAAATGTATTTTTATACTTTAGTGCTGTATTGGTTGTTATTTGGCGAAAAATAAATTATTATTTTTATATTTTTCTTAGTGAACCAACAAATAGAAACCAAAATACTATTTTCCCTTAGCTGGGACCCTAACAGGGGATACTACCTTGGGTCAGGGTGGACCTGGGAACAACAGGATAGTATAGCGCCAAGGGACACATTTAAATCACATTTTTGAAATTATATATTTGATAGGGTTAACTGACGGTTACATGTCCCGTAAGAAAGGTAAAAAAAGTCGGATGTTTGGCGCCTTTTCTTTGACCCGTGAAAGGACGAATCAGTAACTAGCGAGATGTTACAATTTCAGGTTAAAAAAAGAAATTTCCCCGTCAGAATTCTTCAGTGAGAATGTTAGCCACGTAGGTTATGTGTCTGAAGTGTTAAGATAGGAGAATATCTCTCACTCACTAAACCCTGCCTCTCACTGTCATGTAGTCGGCAAAATTTCCTTACTGGGGACAATAAAAGCAACTAATATAAACCACTTTCATTGTGCTATTTATTACTATACAAAAAAACGTCATCCTAGTGAAAAGACGGCTGATTTTACTTTTAGTAAGAAACAGATCGTGTGACAGTCATACTGGGAAAAAAATGAGTAACTACGTGACACTCTGGACTTATGAATATGTTTTCCGTCAAGTGTATAAATAGCGGTGTCATGCTACTGACTGGAGTGATTATCGACTGACTATTAAGTGGAACTATCCAGTCGAATTAGTGTGAATTATTGTGCATCGATGATTTGGGTTTTGATTTAGGATTTACCGGACGTTAAGCCGAGCCTCGCTACTAACGAGATATTCACTGAAATGGTTAATTATCTTTGGTTGACTTGTACTTCTTTGTTCTTGTTAAGTATTTATCTGTGGTTGTAATTAAATACTGTTTTATTTTAATGTTGAAATCTTGAGTTATACTTAATCATTAACGGCCATTGTACAGCACAAAAGCGACTTTCCTGCATTGATCTAAAGTCATAGAATCTGGTACTAAAATCTGATTGACCCAAAGATCAATTGTTGAATGTTGGAAACTATGTCTGCGAGAGTTACCAACTGTTAAAGAGATTATGGAGGTCGTTCTGGAAGAAATGGAGTTTAAAAAATCTAAATATTTTAAAAGGAGCTCAATAAACTTAGTCAAATTAAGGATTTTATTTTTATATAAAAGTTTAAAAGACATTCAAAGCTAATGCGTAAAATTTTAAAATATAGGTTAGATGTTAGGGTCTGTGGTATTCATACGTTTTGGGGAACTGTCTTATTAAGACACGACCTCATAATTCCGGTTAATAATATACATTTAAAATATTTTAAACGGAGCTCAATAAACTTATTAGTCAAATTAAGGATTTTACTTAAATATAAAAGTTTGCGTTTATGTTTTTTCTTTGTTTTCTATTGCTGTTTTTTGGTTTTTATTCTAACATTTAATCTTTTTTACGGATGATGTTCATAAATGTATTGCAAAATTTTAATTATACGTTAAAAATATTGTTTGTATTCGATTCTTGACACTAGCCGCACCCCCCAAAATTCAAGCCATTCAAGGAAGTGGCTAAAAAAAATATTTCAAATTTAGAACAAGCAGAATCTAATTTATTAAAATGAAAAATGATTAAATTTTCTAACAAAGAAAGACGGCTTCGACAGTCAGTTCTTTGTGTTTATTTTTATCCATCTGTATATATATATATATATATATATATATATATATATATATATATATATATATATATATATATATATATATATAAAGACATTTTTGATATGTTTAACGTTCTTTTTATAGATACAAGTATTTAAGCAAATGCTCTGTTTTATAATAAACAGTATTAAATAACATTTACCGGCCTGAATGTCCGAGAAATTTTCATAGAAACGGAGAACGAAATTTTCTCAGACATTCAGGCCGGTAAATGTTATTTAATACTGTTTATTATAAAACAGAGCATTTGCTTAAATACGTGTATCTATAAAAAGAACGTTAAACATAATATATATAAATGTCTTTAAATAAATTGTCGGGCTATGTCCAATTCAAAAATATATGACGTCATTTGTTTACATTTGATACGCTAGAGCAGATATGAATAGAAGAGATTCATGGAAGATTTAAGTTTAAAGATAGTAAAATCAACCTTGTTAACCAGACGCTCCACTGTGGCCGAACGGTTAAGGCACATCACGCGAAATGATGGTTCCGTATAGGATACAGGTTCGATTCCTGTCGGAGAGCGAAAATTTTCTATGAAAATTTCTCGGACATTCAGGCCGGTAAATGTTATTTAATACTGTTTATTATAAAACAGAGCATTTGCTTAAATACTTGTATCTATAAAAAGAACGTTAAACATATCAAAAACGGCTTTAAATAAATTGTTAGACTCTGTCCAATTCAATATATATATATATATATATATATATAAAAGAATCTAGGGCCCGAAATAAATTCGGTTTTTAGTTCCAGTTAGGTAATCTGATAAAAGAATAAGAAAAAAGAACGCTTATAATGGAGAAGGAAAAATACTTCAAAGATGGCTCGTATACATTGGAGAACATTTCCACAATGAAAGAGGAAAGACTTACAATATATAAAAATATGGAAAGGCTGGAAATATTAAAATCTGAAAGGAAATCAGTCCAGGCCAAATGGAACAGGAACATGGCAGCAGAATGAGATGAAATTGTAATAGAGATGATTTCGGAATTGATACAAGTAGACATCTCGTATCTTAGAAGTTAATTTCTTCTTTGCTGATCGCTTCCTTTATGATCAGGGCGTTAATGACTAAATTCGCCGCCAGGGTCAAGACAAGAAGCTTCCACTTTCACTAAAATTTGTTCCCGTCTTCTATTCCTTATCACCGTTTGGCTTTGCAAGAATTGGCCGAAGGTTAAAGAAAACCAAATTAGAAAAAAGTGACGATGGGGTGAATTTGTTTAAAGTGGACACCAGCTTGCCCTGAAGTGACTCATACACTTGATTTCATGAACTTCTTCTGTGGCACATATCAAATAAGACACATAGAATCCAGTAACGAAACTTCAACGGACTGTACTGATATTTTTATAATTTGGAGTGGCGCCTTCTGTAGCATGTCCGCTAGGCGTAGTCCTCTTTATCTGCTGGTTCAACCGTTGATATCTGTTGTAATCGTCATCGATGTGGTTTTTCGGGTTCGTCGCACTTAATCTGGGTCCTCGTCTTCGACGTTGCCGCCAAGAGTAGCCCTAACTAGAAATTTAGAACTCCCGATGGCATCCACCTCAGAATCACTGGACCATGCAAGCCCCTCCATCACGACAAAGAGCGACCGTCAGAGGTAAAAGCAGACATAATAAATAGTACAAAATACGACAGTAGATTTATATTCCTAACGCTGCCTAAGAAACCCGGTGCAAATGAATGCGAACTTCATCGGACAATTAGCCTAATGAGATACATAACAATTATCATCTAAATTCTTATGAATAGAGTTCGTAGAAGACTTATACAAGAAATAAGACCGAAAATAAGAAAAGAACAGTGCGGCTTTGTTAAAGACATTGGAACAAGAAATGTGATAGTTACGAATTCGAAAGAATATATATATATATATATATATATATATATATATATATATATATATATATATATATGTTAATTTAAAGAAAAACAGACCACTTTAAGGCTCCAGTGTAATAATTTATTTCACCAGAGGATTTTATCCTTCACTTTCAAAAGGTGAAACGAAATCTGAATTTAAAATTTACACTTTTGACGGGCAGTATTAAGCTTATATAAGTTGACATAGAAGGTGGTGAGGAATAGTGTGAGAGACATGGTGGAGTTTAGAGAGGGAAGGGAGAATTTTAAAATTTATTTTTATATTTCTTTTTATTATAATACTTAATATTGAGGAAGGAGTGAGTAAGGATCAGACATTGACCTATTTAATCGGTCAACTCAATGGAAATGATATGGGGAAGGGGAAAAAGAAAAAAGGGGGAAGTAAAGAAATAAGAGATGTACGTAGGGTTTTTGGAGGAAGAAGAGGGGTGGCATAGCTTTAGCAATTTAGATAATGTATATATATAGTTCGCTTCTAGAATGAGCTGGGTATTCGACAGGATACGAAAATTCGGGTTTACAGAGCAGTTGTCCTTGCAATCCTTTTGTACGGCTCAGATTCGTGGACTCCATACAGGTACCATATACGCCAGCTGGATGTTTTCCATAAAACTGTCTGCGTGCAATCTTTGGAGTTAACCTTCAAGATAGGACATCTAACGTAGACCTGTTTAACAGGTGTAATATTGGAGGAATCGAGACTTTTCTCATACAGTCTCAGTTACGTTGGACTGGTCACGTCTTGAGAATGTCTGATGACAGGATACCCAAGATCCTAATGTACAGGCAGTTAGATCAGGGCTACAAGAATGTAGGACACCCATGGCTAAGATACAAAGACAAACTGAAGAGCAACTTGTCAGCTGTCAATATACCTCATAACACCCTCGAGCGCTTAGTCTTGGTACGAGTAGAATGGATATCAACGTGCTTTAGGGGGACTCAGCTGTTTACAATCAGCTTGTCATTCAAGAAGCAAGAGCAAGATCTAAAAGGTCAGTAAATTTAACAGTGATCTCATCTCACAATCCTCACTCTTGCTCCATGTGTGGCCTCCTTTGTAAATCATTAGCGGGTCTTAAGTGCCACTTAAGATTAACGCACAAAATTTCATAACTGAATCAATTAAGCTGTCAGATCCTCATACGTCGGAATCGACGGGAGAATCCATTATATATATATATATATATATATATATATATATAGATTATGCGAAAAAGTTTGATAAAGAAAGAACTGTTTGAACTGCAAAGAAAGCTCGATTTATTGAAAGCATCGTAAGACAAGGGTGTGTCCTCTCACCAGACTTATTTAACTTTTACAGTGAAGGGACCTTGAGAGAAGTATAAGCCCTATCAGGATTCAACGTTAGCAGCCAGAATCTTAAACAATCTAAGATATGCAGATGATACAGAGCTGATAGCAGACACAGAAAGGAAATTGCAAAAAACTACAGAAGGTAGTAAAGGAAAGAGAGAAGAAAAGACTAAGTATCAATTGTAAGAAGAGAGAATGGATAGTCAGCAAATGCAACAGCTCAAGATGCGAACTACGAAATAGCGACACTGAAAACAAACAAGTATGAAAAAAATGAGGAAGGTAAAAACGGCACTGAAATTCGAAGGGGAATTAGAATGAAGAAAAATGCCTTCCAAACGCTAAGCAAAGTATTAGGAAACAGGAAAAGTTTGTTAAAACCAATATATATATATATATATATATTACTGAACTTTTATGTAATAGCGGTCTTCTTATATTGGTAGTGAATAAGGAACAATCTCCTCACAGATAAAGAAGACTTCAGGCAACCTAAATATTTATACAATATAATCATAGACTGAACATGTGAGCAACGAAGGAATTTTAGTGAAAATGAAAACAATCATATTTAGAATCAGAAAGAAAGATGAAATTTTAGGGTAAATATTGAGAAAAGAGAACTTGGAGAATTTAGCACTCACAGGGCATATTGAATGTGAGAGAAGCCGAGGAAAGCGGTACATATGGTCAGCTGAACAGGAATTAGGGGAGATAGCAAAAAGACAAAACTTACTAAGTTACATAATATCAGTCCTCCTATATGGCAATGGATTTTGGACAATCTCCTTACAAATGAAGAAGAGGCTTGAGGCAGCTGAAATGTGCTTCTACACGAGGAAGATGAGACAAATAGACAAAACTTACTAAGCGCTATAAAAGACAGAAAGTTGTGGAGAGCCTTGACCCTTGTTATTTATTAAAAAATCTTTTAAGTAGAAGCTGATTGAGAGAAGAAATAAATGCATCTTATAAGATTTGGATTATCTCTGGATTTGCTTGATTTTCAAAATATTAAAATATCGATTTTGCTACTCCGTTTTATACGTTGCTTGCTTTCGTTTAATATCCCATGTGACTCCGACGTGGAGACATCGTCAAATGTGGAAGGGAAACGTCTTCGCTCTCAGCCGTATCTGAAAATGAGTAATGTGATTGTACAGTATGACACTGCAAGTCCTCACGTCAGCTTAAATCTATGCAAACTATCACAGCACACGGCTGGACAATCTTGACATATCAACGCTACAGACTTCATCTTAGACTTTCATCTGTTCGGGCGCATGAAGGAGACAGTGAAAAGACATTATTTCTCCAAAGATGATAAGATGAAAGTGGATGCTCGCACGTAGCTAAGAGAGCAGATAAGAGGCATTATACAAGACAGGTATTCCTCCTCTCATTTAAAAGAGATTGAGAAGGAAGGAGACAATATCTGGAACCCTGAGACATTTGTCTTCATTTTTCTAGGTTCTGTATGACTCTGATATGGAATCTACTATATTTAAAGAAAAAGACAATGAGTCAAAAGAAGGAAAAACCTTGTTTTTCGAACCACGATTGAAAAGGAAGATACTATGGCTAGATGTAACCGTAAGTTCTATGTTAACAGTTTCTTCGCTCCTATTTTTTATTTGAGGAACTCTCTTAATAACTTTTTTCTTATATTCTTTCACACTCAGTAACCACTTGCGTCTTAGTGAGTTTATTACCTTTCTTGGTGTGAAATCATAAAAAAGCAATTACGACAAATACGGGCTGTCCTTTGAGGGTAAAAAAAACGGCACAGTTGCATGAAATGTTTTCGATCCGACCAAATTCATAAAATCTGAACAGATGTCCTATTTTTCTTGGGAGGTCCTTTTTGATCGTACTGTACACGCAACGAAAAGGGGAAGCATTTGGGGTGAAATACGGGTAGGAAGATTTATTTTGATGATATATATATATATATATATATATATATATATATATATATATATATATATATATATATATATTTATATAACGTAAATCATTCATACGAAAAACAAATAATGAATTTATAAACAAGGATCATACGATTCATTAACGGATTCGAGGTTGATTGTATTTTATTATTAAATATTGTTTGCGAGAGTGATTCTTGCCATATAATTAACTTCATTATTTGTTTTTCGTATGAATGATTTACGTTATATAAATTGAACACGCACCACATAATTGATATATATATATATATATATATATATATATATGTATCTATGTATGTGTGCATGTATGCATATATTTATCAAAATGGAGACTGAAGTTTGAGAAGCCTTGAAAATGAGCATTCGAAATTCTTACTTAATATCAGGCATTTGATTCGAAATAAATTTAATTTAATCTGGCAAATCACTAGAGGCATGGAGTACTCACTGAGCTTCAAACTCAGTAGAGTTCAATGAGGTGTGTGCCAAAGTACCTTGTTGTCCAATAACTTCGAAGAGGCAACTAGATTTGGATTAAGGGTACCAGCTTCACACAACAGAATGGCGCCGACTGGGATGCATCTCACATTATTAGTTTCTTCTCGCCCAACTCCAAGTCGGTCCCGAAGCACCTCCACAAATAATGGGGCATTCTATTCGTGTAAGGGGATGAGATTATACCTATCTTCGGCTTGATAGGTACGTCGTGTATCTTCAACGTCACTTACCTTCGGGAATCGAACAGGACATGTAGTTGCCATATGATAGAGTTCGTAACAGGGCAAGATGCACAAAAAAGAAAAGATAGCAGATGGAGTAAAATGTTACTTATATATATATATATATATATATATATATATATATATATATATATATGTGTGTGTGTGTAGTAAAATGTATGTATATAAATATATATATATATAATGTGTATGTATATAAATATATATATACGATGTGTATGTATATAAATATAAATATATATATATATATATATTTATATAAATTTAAATATATATGTATATAATATAAAAATATATATATAAATAAACATATATATATATGTAGTAAAATGTATGTATATAAATAAATATATATATATATAATGTTTATGTATATAAATATATATATACGATGTGTATACATATAAATAAATATATATATATATTTATATAAATTTAAATATATATATGTATATAAATGTAAATATATATATAAATAAACGCACACACATATATATATACATACATACATATATATATATATATATATATATATATATATATATATATATATATATATATATATATATATATATATATATATGCGCGGTATGATCGTCATCAGGAGAGAATTGCAAAGAAAAACTTAATGTAACTATGATTGTTGTGCTAGTGATTTTTGAAAACACGGTGTACGCGTTCTGTTATAATTATTTTAATTTTAAAATATATCCTTCGTAGCTTTTATTTTTCAAAATTAGCGTCCCAATGTAAAGGGGCGAACGTGAAATGGTAGAAAAGCAAAATAGCATTAAAGTTTGGTCAAATTCATTTCAAAACGTTGCTACTACACTCGTAATAAATTTTGTTGACTGTTGCTTGGTTGATTTGATATAGAGGGCCTCCATAATTTGTAGTTTTTCTTTATTAATTTCATAGTGTAGTATATTGGTGCTGTCAATAAGTAGTTTTCTCTATTGTGAAGGTTGACAACAAAGTGAGATAGAACTTGTATCAGAAAAATGAATTGTAAGACGTTTTGATAATATTGTGCTCGTCAAACCAACAAATATACTTACTTTTTGACAGAGATATAATCTCCCAAAGTACTAGGTGACGTGCAAAAGTCATTGCTTATGATCAAGTAGGTTGTATTAAAATTAGTATACTAAATATAGTTAGTTTTATTTTTACTTGAAAATATATTGGTATTTATGAGATGTTTTAGGATTTATTCAACTTGTTTGCAGTTAGAGTGAATTTGATTGCTGAATGTTTTTTTATGATAGTTTCATATTCAGAATAAGATGTTTATTTATAATTTCGAGACCAAAATTCAACATTTTATTAGGAAATTGGCAAAATATACAAAAATGAAATAGACAAACTTTGTAAATTGAATTTAATAAACCTTACTTGGGCGAAATTCTTGATGCTTAAATACACCTTAGACAGAGAGATAGTTAGATAGATAGAGAGAGAGAGGGAGAGAGGGGGGGAGAGATTCGTTTTATCATATGTCGATTGAATTTAATAAAACTTATTTGGGTGAATTCTTGATAGTTAAATACACTTTAGATAAATATATAGATATGAACAGACTTGGATAGATAGATAGATAGATAGATAGATAGATAGATAGATAGATAGATAGATAGATAGATAGATAGATATGCAGAGACTGGTATAGATAGATAGATAGATAGATAGATAGATAGATAGATAGATAGATAGATATGAGCAGAGGTTGGTATAGATAGATAGATAGATAGATAGATAGATAGAGAGAGAGAGATTCGTTTTATCGTATGTCGATTGAATTTAATAAAACATATTTGGGTGATTTCTTGATGGTTAAATACACTTTAGATAAATAGATATGAACAGATTAGGATAGATAGATAGATAGATAGATAGATAGATAGATAGATAGATAGATATGAAGAGACTGGTATAGATAGATAGATAGATAGATAGATAGATAGATAGATAGATAGATAGATAGATAGATATGAAGAGACTGGTATAGATAGATAGATAGATAGATAGATAGATAGATAGATAGATAGATAGATAGATAGATAGATTCGGGATATAGGTTTATCAATAGACGCCTGTTATGGAGCTCGGTCTCGATAGATAAATATGTACCAGCTGAGAAAGAAAGAAAGAAAAATAGAAAGAAAGAAAGAAAGAAAGAAAGAAAGTGTACGATGACCCGAGATAGAGGTAGGTTTTGGTTAAATTCTTGATGATTATATACACCTACGATTCATAGATCGATCGATCGATAAATGGATAAGGATGGATTGAGAAAAAGGAAAAATTCATCAATAAAAGTAAATAACGAACAGAGAGAGAGGGCAGGAAAAGACTGAGATAGATAGATAGATAGATACTGAACAGACACAGACAGACAGACAGACAGACAGACAGATAGATAGATAGATAGATAGATAGATAGATAGATAGATAGATAGATAGATAGATAGATATGAATAGACTGAGATAGATAGAATCATTGTCTTTTCTTCAGCAGACGCCTGTCATAAATCTACCGTTATCTTGTTGAATGCGAATTAGCTCATAACGGTCCGTTTTTCCAATCGAAGATTTATTCCGGGCTTAGGCAAGCTCTTTCAATATCTACAGCGCAAATACGAAAAATTAAAGGATATCATGCTTGAGCAAATGATTCACAGAACAATTATAGTTTGAAAGTGAAAGTGAAAGTAGAAATTAAATTAAGGGCATCAATAGAACAACAAATGGAGAATTTGGTGTGGAAATCTATTCGCATTGATAGATTTGAGTACTTTACTGTTAGATAATGCTCAACAAGTTGGTAGAGCAGTGGTTTATTTTAGGAATTCTGATCTTTACTGGTTGTCAGAAAAACGACGCCTTGCTGTAGAAATAAAGGTTGAATAAGGAAAAATGCATTTGAAAAAAGAAAGAAAGAAAAGGTCAAATGAAATTAAGAAAATAAAAAGAAGGAAAAGATTTTGGAGAAAATATATATTTAAAAAAAAGAATCTTTTTTCCTGATGGTAAACTCTCAAAACAGATGAATAGAAAATGAAACAAAAAGTGAAATAGCTATTTCATTTCTAGAAATATTGATGTATTCACTTGTAGATGTGAAATTAAAAGAGTCCAAAGCGAATTGTCATTAAAATAGCAGAAAGGCTTCCCTTACCTTCAACCGATTCACCGATGGAATGTAGTTTAGTGATGTTTGGATATCGCAGGTTCACATACCTCATGTACTTCCGCAGCTCAATGTTACTGTGGTGTCCAAAATCCAACTCTGCTTCCACTCGGCTCTGCATCCGGGTCATCGCTAATAACAGAAGTAAAAATACATTGGTCAATAGCGATGACCAAGACTGAAGTGAAAGGAGGCAATGAGTTGGTGATGGAGACGCACTGGAACGCATCGTGGAGGTACACCTGTTGATCAAAAGAAGAAGAGGAAAACGGATGAGTATTTTGGTAAGTTCAAACGGAAACATTCCGAGAAATGAAAAAGAAAAGAACTAGTCTAAAATAGGAAGAACGAAAAAGAATTTTAAAAAAAAATCTGTATACCTGCCACTTGTCAGATTAAAAACTATCCATGCCCACTTCAATTAATATTGTTTAATGGGACATGAAATTCTCAAGAGTATACGTCTAATCCTTTCTTTCTTACTTAGGTGACATGCGTGATATATGCTCAAACGGAAACATTCCGAGAAAGATGAGAAAGAAAAGAGTTACAACCTTGTGCAAATAAATTGAAACAAAACAAAATATTCAGTTATTTTCTTTTTCGTATTTTCCCAATGAAACATGAACAGTGCACAAGTTAGTACTCCCTGTGTCCATTCCACGAAGTCGTTCCTTGCAGATTGACCACAGATTCTCGATTGGATTTAAATCAGGAGAGTTTCCGGGCCAATCTATAGTACTTTGATTTGCTCACTGGTAAGGCTTGCCAGTGTGTTCGTGCAGCGTTATAATTTTTGTACGCTTTCTTGGAGTAACGTCCATCGCAGACAATGGCCGTAGGATAACTAATCGACAGTCGAGACAATAGTGTCTGGGCTTGATAAAAACCTGATGCAATCACGGATAACGCAGTATTTTCAAGGCCAAACAAATTTCATCGTACACCCCGAAAATAAATTCATATTACTGCACACCACTGCAAATGACCTAATCTGAGGAAAAAACGGAAATTGATTACACCGTATGATGAAAGAAAGGAAACTAAAGGGGTTGTTTCAATTAATTTGGACAAGGATGTAGTTTAAACGAGAAAGAAGGACGAAGAATTAAAAAAGAAATAGTTTTTCGCATAAACTCTGAATTTATTCCTGCTACTTGTCAGATTAAAGTACTATCCATGCCCAGCCCAATTAGTATAGTTTAACGAGACATGAAATTCTCATGAGCATACGTCTAATCCTTTCTTTCTGCGTGATACAAGTTTGGGCGATCATGTCAATTTTCGATTCATGATTGACTTGGCAGAATAATTTCCGTAGTAGGCTACTGTTACTTTCTGCCAATCAAATCTATAAGACCCCGTCTATTGTGCTTCTCTCCCCATAGCTGGGGAGAGAAGAGGAGTCATACATTTTTCAAGAGTATTTGTGCATAAGTGAATTTAACTACTCAACGCTGCATGTTCTCATTTCGAGCAGTTTTCCAGACCCCCCCCCCCAAAAAAACGTACACGAAAAATTAAAAGCAACTTTTTCCAGTCTTAAAGGGTGGTGAACCGTGAAAGTTAAACACTCGACTGCGCCAATCATATTCAATAATTGCTCAATGCCTTTAGAACTACCGTTCACGAACGGAATGATGATTTTTGTTGTTCAATTTATTTTGTATTTATCTTAATGTGTTTACAACCTGAAACCCTTTTAGCAGTTAATGTGATACAGTATATGCATATTATTTGTTACTATTGCACATATTTGGGTGTCCTAGGTATGACGATAAACTACATCCGACAGCAAGCCCTCTGATCAGAAGGTTTTGATCAGCGTGGAACCTCCTCTTAATTGCTGGTCTTCCCAGGCCCATCCTGACCAGCAGTGGTAGCACCTGTCAAGGTCCCAGCTATGGGCAAATAGTTAACCCCAATTAGGCGAGCCCAAATGAGATAAACCCTATTATATAAATCCTGATTAAGAAAAGATTTTTTAGCTTGGCTATATTGGTCAAAGATGTCTATTTCGATATGACTTTTAGGCAGGTAGCCGCTTATGTGACAGCTTTTAGGTATGACTTTTGAGAGATAAACTCTCAGACAGGTAGCTCTTCTCAGATGTATATGTCCTCTTAGATATGATCTTCTGCACAGGAATATACGACCTAGGCACAGGTGAGCTTTCGGAGACAGATCAACTGTCTTTTATATCACATTTGGATAGGCAAGCCCACTTAATCATGACAGAAAGCCTCTTTTACGTATGAATTTTTTGCTAGGTAACCTCTCTTAGACAAGTGAGCATTCTCAGACAGATCAACCCTTCAGATATCAATTTTACCAGGTAATTCCTCTTAGACCTCTAAGTACATTTTGACAGACAAACCTTTTTAGATATGACTTTTTCGCTAGATAAGGCCCCTTAGAAACATAAGCTCTTTTGGATAGACGAGCCGTCTGAGATATGAGCTTCTCACTAGTTAAGGTCTCTTAGACAGGCAAGTTCTTTCGCATAAACGAGCCCTCTTTCATATAACCTTTTGCCTAGATAAGGCTTCTTAGAAACATAAGCTCTGTTGGATAGACGAGATGTCTTAGATATTCCATTTTAGCTAGATGTAACTCCCTTAGATAGGCATGCTCTTATGGATAGACGAACCCTCAGATCTGACTTTTTCGCTAAGTAAGCCCTCTTAGACAGGCAAGCTTTTTTAGACAGATGACCCTTCTTAGATATGAGCTTTTCATCTGGTAAGCTCTCTAAGGCAAGCTCTTTACGACAGATGATCTTGATATAGCCATTTTGCTAGATACGTGCTCTTTGACAGTTAACATCTGTTGGGCAGACAAGACCTATTCGATATGTCCTTCTCGCCAGGTAAACCCTCTTATACAGGTAAGCTCATTTGGACAGATAAAGATGTGCGAACCTGCTTACACACGAACATATACATACAAACACAAAATCACATGTACAATGCCAAACGATCATTGGCTAATAAATCATTAATACATTTTCTACAGGCAATTTACAAATCGCAGTAATGCGACAATTTTGGAATCGCTTTATTTTTTTAAGTAGTCAACTTTGTGCACTTTTGGGGGAAGTGGCTCCCAGAAGCTTGCTTAAGTCTCCCCAAAGCTCGCTCGCTGATTGATTGATGCCAACCAATCAGATCGTTTGCACGCGAAGAATAATTTTTCCCGCGCAACGAATCGGAGCCTATAGACGCTTATTTAAGCCAAGATTTTTCTCATCTCAATTAGTGAAACCTCAACTGGTAAACACGAATCTACGACAGTTGGAACTCCAGTTCTAACCACGTGTCAACCTTCTCACTCCCACGCACACCGACCTGCTGATGATAATTTGTACACCTTCACTAAAAACTTTTTTTTCAACGGTAATATCACAAGAACAATCATATCATGAAACACCAAATAATTATCTCTTACTGAACTGTTAAATTGCAATCAAAGGGAGGCAACTCTTGATTAATTCAACCTTTCTTACTGAAATGCATGTTTTCTTTCTCATCGTTGTTTTCTATTGTACGTCTTGTTAATATACATATATTTTATGTGCAGCAATGTCTTATGGTTATTCTTCTTGCGTGAGTCCTGTTTTCTTATCAAAGTTAAATTAATGTGGTGAAGTACCTCACAAACCTTCCTAGGTATTAGTCTATATTTACCAAGTAATCCTTGAATTGATTGAATGAAATCGATGTTATTGATAAACAGATGAAAATGTCATTTTTTGAAAGCACTTATTCTAATAACAAGTTAGTGTTATAGAATAGAAAACAGTTGATAGAATCTCACCTTAAAGAACCAAGGTGTACATATCATCTATATATGGTTTATGTTCTTGGTCGACATTCTCGGCCCATGTTTTATGTAGGCCGTGCTCAACTATAATTTCTGCGAGAAAATATGCCTTCTTGCATATGAAAATTAGAAAAACTCATCGAGCTATCTAAAAAATAAAACTTGGTCAACTAAGTTTGAAATTAAAACAAACGGAGAAGATATGTGCCCAAAGAAAAAATTCACAGACAGAAATCTCAATTTTTATAGACTATCGAATTATTTTACTTTTTTTTAAGCGTTTCACCTCAAGCAAGGCGGGAAGCCACTAGCACGCAAGGGGTTACAGAGAGTTGGAGCGAGAGCGAAGAGGAGTGATAGAGGAAAGGATGGTTAGGGGATAGATCAAGGCATCTGGAGACATCGATTGACATTAAATTTGAATAGTTGGAGATTATAGCTTATCAGGGGAACAAGTAAGAGGAAGGGAGTTCCACAGGCGAGAGGTGCGAGACGTGAAGCTATGGGAGTAGAAGAGACGTCTACATCTAACAGTTTCGACAGTGAAAGGGTGAGAGCGAGATGCCGGCCTAATTGAACACTTAAATTCATACTATTTCTATTTACAAGAGGCTTCGTCAACTGCTGCAAAAAGGGAGACAGCAGTCGTAAAGGACATTTAAGGTTTTTGAGGAAGGATTACTTAGAGAACTTAATACCCACAGGGTGCAATGACGATAAGAGAATCGGAGAAAAAACAGTAGGTAACACTTGTGTTGTAAATAAGAATGGTGACACACATTTAACAAATTACGAAATAGTTTATTCCGGAGAATAAAAGGGTACATAGTTGAGAACACAGACTCATGTAATAAACAGTTAATAGTTAATTCCACGATGTTTATCCGAGACATCCCTCCGATCGTCTTGGGTAAGACATTAAACTACATCCGCGTCCTGGGTAAGACGATAAACTATGTCTAGTAGCAAGGCCTCTGATCAGGACGTTTTGAGGAGTGTGGAACCACCTCTCAATTGCTGGTGTTCCCAGGTCCACCCTGACTCGGGGTGGAAGAACCTGTTAGGGTCCCAGCTATGGGCAAATAGTTAACTATTACCAGCAATAATTTTTCGAAAAAGAATTATTACCAGCAATAAATTTTGAAGGAAAAATATTACCAAAAACAGATTTTTGACAAAACAAAATATTACCAGCAATGAAAAAAAATTGTCGGCATTAAATAACCGATTGAGGTTGATATGTCGTAAAACAAAATAAACAAAACCAATCTAAACCAAAGAATACATAATCTATTCATACGAATCTATCCTAAAAATGTTGTCGGCATTAAATAACCCATTGAGGTTAATATGCCGTAAAACAAAATAAACCAAAACAATCTAAACCAAAGAATACATATTCTATTCATACGAATCTATCCTAAAAATGTCGGCATCAAATATCCCATTGAGGTTGATATGCCGTAAAACAAAATAAACCAATCTAAACCAAAGAATACATATTCTATTAATACGAATCTAGCCTAAAAATGTTGTCGACATTAAATAACCCATTGAGGTTGATATGCCGTAAAACAAAATAAACCAAACCAAAAAAGAAAACCTCCCTCCAAGAGCGTACGTTCGGGCAAAAATTCCCTGTAGCAGTTGTCTACCTGCTCAAACGAGACTTTGCCTGTAGGCGTAGCCTCGTCTGAGTTCCTCTTTGCCCGAAGGTAGGGATGTCGACTAGCAAAACTTTAACGAAATCGAATCGTTAACTGCTTTTATTTACCAAACCTCCCCAAAAGACAGGATGTTGCACAAGGCCAGTTTTTACGTGGGGCCAATCCCAGACCGTAGGCTCAGGTAAAGATTCCCTTTAGCCCCCGCATACACGGGTCAATGTTTGTCTACCTCCCCAGACAAGACTATCCGTAGGCGTAGCCCCATCTGGGTTCCCCTCACTCCGGAGGCAGAGATATCGATTAAAAGAGCTTTAACAAATACTAATCGTTAACTGCTCGGTATTTATCCAAGATCTCCCCACAAGGCGGGATGTGACACAAGACCGGTTTTTAACGTGGTGCCTTCCGAGCGCGGACGATCGGGCAGAAATTTCCGTAGACCCCGCATACACGGGGTCGGGTGGTTGTCTACCTCCCCAGACGAGACTCTGCCCTTCGTCTCCGCCCAGAAGCAGAGAGTCGACAGAGTCAACCGTAATCGTTAATTGCTCTCTCACTCAGTAAGAGAGACTGCTGTTTAAATAGTGTTAAATCAGTCTATCTTGTGGGGGTGTTCAGCTACTCTACAACAGTAACCAACTCCACAAGTTTAAGTAAATGAATGGAGGAAAATTTGCTATAAGGATAGTTGTGGACACCAATTATCGCTTATGCCCTGAAAGAGTAAGGCACATAGTAAGAGTGGGGTTCATTCTGCAATCTCTTTCTCACAGATGTAATATTCTAAACCTGTCGCTATTCTATTGCTATTTTCATGGCAAATGTTCAGATGAACACTCAGTTCTTTAGTCCTACCAGTTTAGACATTTACGGTTGGGACACAGGTTGGAATCACCTTCATTTCCTTCGTCTTTCACGGCAACATTGTGGAATAAAAAGAACTCCTGTGTGGTTATTTCCTTGAAAACTCCAATCTTGATCTCTCGAATCAATTGTCTTATCTGTTCAGAAATTGATATGGCAACTCAGTTTCAAAAGGAAATAAATCGTAAATCCAAACTCGAAGATCCCATGCAGAAAGAAATATAGAAATCCCGAATCACAGATCCAATTTCAAAAATCCCAATTCGCATAAACGATCTGAAATTCAACGTAGAAGGCAGCATTCAGTGGCAGACCGACGACCTCCGGATTAGAATGGGCCGAGAAACCCGTCCTGGTAAACAACCTGTGAGGTGTAAAGAGGCTCGAAACTATCCTTTCCATTTTCGACTGACTGGATGGGAATTTACAGTGTATCAGCAATTGGCCAAGGATAAAAGCTGGAAACTGCGTCCAGGTAAAACTGTAGATGTTTACCTGGTCGATTTAAAAAACAAAAAGTTGGCGGTACTGTTCGGAAAAAAATACCTGACCGCACGTGGGCATTCGTTCATGGACTCCCTGCCCCCGGACGACAACCTATTCTGTCGGCCTCCAGGATGGTCTCACCGCCCTCACCTTCTCCCAGTTGTAAGTCATTACATTGTAGTACTTGATCCTCGCAGAAGAGCTCGGGCCGATCCCTTCTGCCATGATCAGGTGCTACAAGTGTGATGGCTTACAATTGAGGGAACATTATCGTATCACACTGTTCAACAGAAAAGGCTTCTGATGAAAAATATTCCCGAGTTCAGTCAGTTCATACCTTTACAACTAAAACACGCCATGTTCACAGAGGTGAACTACCCACATTCCATTATTATTTGATTGGCAAGATGAAGTTTTCAGGGTCAGAAGACTTTTTCCCAAGAGCTGCTGCCTTGTGGAACAGACTTCCGAGGAAATTCTTGCCAACCTCTACAATCTTAACCTCTTAGAGTCTAGGGTCAACTGTTATCTATCCTACATATTCCTCTAAATCTACATACCCATAAATAAGTCTCTACCTTGAGGGCCTCTTGAACCTTATTTTGTGTGAACAGTAACGTAAAAATAATAAAATAGAAAATAAAATGTCTATATTTCTGAGATGTGGTATTATTTACAATATTTACATTATTCGGACTATTGTCCTCATCTTTGTCGCCATATTTCGTGACAGGACCCAAAGAGTGTGAGTTCAGTACCCGGTTAAGGCAGTGGAGAACTTGGAGAGGGGAATTAACAGGAGATAACTGATAACTGACATCCATTAAACATGGTACGTGGAACTAGAACAGTCTACCTCAGGGAGCGAAATAAAGGGTTCAGTTTGACATTCCAACCACCTGAAGAAGGCCGGAGTGTACAACGGCTGAAGCGTTGTGATAAATATGGCGACAAAGATGAGGACAATAGTCCGAATACTGTAAATAGTGTAGAAAATAAACGCTTGAAAGAAATCAATCGTTTAGACAATACTTGGAATAAAAATATCACTTCTCGAAGTTAGAGACAATTAAAAATTCGGAAGTAATTTTTTTAGAAAAATATCAGAAACCCATCGATCAAATTTATTCCATTCGGTATTCTATGCATATGTGTGAAAAACAACTAAAGAAGGACGGAGAGTAAATCGGCTTTAAAATATGTAGTGGAAGCAAGAAAAGACCCGTAATGGATTTCAAAAGAAACTATATCTCTTTTCGCCTTGCAACTGAATTGGTTATAGAGGCTAGCCTGATTTACCATTGAGTAGTAAGTTTGTTCCTCACTGGGTACACCATAAAAGATTCGACATTACAAAACCCAACAAGAGTCGATATGTCGCAAAACAACCAACCTGCGGCGTCGGATAATGGTTAGCGAAGATAGACTTGTTGACAATTAGTTGTTAGTTTGATCCTCACCAAGTGCCCCATTCAATAATAAATAACTCAACATGGCTTGACATGTTCTAAAATCAATCAATCTAATCAAATATTTCGCGTCGCCGTGCCTCAGTGATTATCAATCTCGAATCAAATTTCATTAGCGCACCTATACTCATGCACATGTGCCAGACTAAATAAAATTTAGTAAATAATTCTGTTCCGTGTGCTCGAAATGATTTACCTTATGCCCGACTTTCCCTGCTTTAGATTAAAGAAAAAAAATACTATTTATAGATCAGGTGTCAACCTTTTATTGAGATTTCTCATCTGGCAAAAGATATTTTTTCTTTTTTTTGTGTTTTTTTTTCCTTTTGTTTTTATTAGTTTTAATTGTTTTGCCTTTCGACTAAAGAAGCGAAAATCAAATTACAATAGTCGCCGTGGAAATTAAGTTTCAGCTCCGAAATTTCTCTGTTCTTTTTTGTTGTTGTTGTTTATTTTTTTACAGCAACAAAAGAAAATAAACGAAAAAAAGAAAAAAGGATATAATAAATAAATGAATAAATAAATAAATAAGATATAAATAAAGCGACTTTCTTAATCAATTTATTGCCAAGCTGATTAAGACTGTCAATTCGACTAAATATTATAATTTATTAAGAAGAGCAAACAAAGCTCTAAGACTCTTTAAGAGTTCGTTTCTTTGAGCTGATTCCAGTCACAAAATAATGGAAGAGTTCTGTCATCGAAAGGACGCAAGAAATTTCAGAAATGGTTGGAACCCTTTTGTGACGTGTAAATGATAGTGAAAATTATCTATCGTCAATCATATTATTACCAAACAGTATCCGACTGGGACTACTGCATGTTACAGTAAATAATCCCTGACCAAACTGAATTCTTTTCCAACGATTATGACATGCCAGTAATAAAAGTTGTCTTACTCATTTATTGCATAAAGACGGGCGAAACTTGTTAATTTAATTTCTGCAAGCTAATTATTAGAAAGTTTTCCTTAATGCCATATCCCTTCAGGAAGTAGGATACCATGACTCTCCACAGTTTCCTTTTCATTATTCTCTGTGAATAGTTGTAAAATAGTGAAGTGGTTTCTTGTTGCTTTCTTTACAGTTTGGAATGCTGTGTTATCTTTGATCTAAGCTTGTTTCATTTCACACACTCTAACCCTGCCATTTAACACACTCTTGAATATCATGTCCCCTTACAGTGTCGATGATCCTGACAATGTATAATGGTTTCTCGTTGCCTTCCCTATGGTTTGAAATTTATAGTTTCAGTTCCCTTAGTCTAATAAACCTAGTGAGTCAAGTTTAGTGTACTATTTAACCCATAGATGAGGGAAGAAGAAAATTAATGTAATAGTCCGAAATTTGAACTCGGTTCACCAATTCCAGTTTCTGTGACGATTTCCGCTACGCCTCATTGGAATGTCAGTCTGTTGTTATAACTCAGTCACTTTCCCACCGCCGTAATATGGCTTCCCTGTGCCTTTTCTATAAATATTTTCATGGCAATTAATCTGATAAACTTTCCGATTTGGTACCTAGACTTTACGAATTTAAATGCTGTATTAGATTAGCATCTAGATCTCATCATTTTAAAATTGAAATGGCTAGATAGAACCGTAAGTTCTATGCTAAAGGTTTCTTCACTCGCACTTCTCGCTTGTGGAACTCCCTCAATGCTTCTTGCTTTCAAGTCAGTTTTGATCTTCAAACATTTAAATGCAATGTAAATTGTTATATTCAGTGACTAGACCCAAAGAGTTGTGAGTTCAATACCAGGCCACAGCAGTAGTGAAACAAAACTTGGAAAATTGAGTTAAAGGGAAATAACTGAAATATCCGGAAGAGGCATGTCAGGTGGAACTAGAACAATCTACTCCTTTGGACTAAAAAAAGGCTTTGGTTCGAAATTCCAATCACCTAAAGAAGGCCGGAGTGTAAAATAATCGAAACGTTGTGAATATGGCAATGAAGATGAGGATAACAGTCCGAATAATGTAAATTATTCAAATAATTATAATACCTCATCTCAGAGATATAGACAGATATATAGAGAGACATAGACATAAAGGCCAGAGCGTACATCGGCCGAAACGTTGTTAATATGGCAATAAAGATGAGGATAACAGTCCGAATAATGTAAATAATGCAAGTAATCATAATACCTCATCTCAGAGATATAGACAGATATATAGAGAGACATAGACATAAAGGCCGGAGCGTACAACGGCCGAAACGTTGTGAACATGGCAATGAAGATGAGGATAACAGCACGAATAATGTAAATAATGCAAGTAATCATAATACCTCATCTCAGTGATAAAAACATATCCTGTTCTTTTATTGTTCTCATTCCTTAATAATATTTTTCCTCATATGCTATCACACTCAGTAACCCCCTTACGTCTTAGTGGCTTTATTGCCTTACTTGGAATTATTAGTCTTGAAATTCATATGATGATTATGTTTAAACACGGAAGATGGTCATCCCGAGAAGCACTCAGTGTGAAGAGCTGGGATGTAGGGAAAAAGACTGTTCAACTTCAGAGAAGAATAAGTAAATTATGCTGGGCCATCCTTTTAAGTAGCGTACGTTTACCTCCTTTGGAAACGGTGTTTCGAGAGTTTCGTTCTTCTGTGTTTAAATATTGATCTCTCGCATCGATGCGAAAAACACAACGCCCTCAGTCAGCAGACCATTTTGATCGAATCATTTATATTCCTTAACTAATCAATAAAATTCGCATTAGTATCTAAAATAACCTTTTAAGACGTTAGTTATCGACTTAATAGTAAGCCCAAATGTCAAATAATAAAACAGAAAGACTGAGAGATAGAGAAAAAGCGGGAAAATCCAATAAAAATATTTTTAACAGAAATTTCTTTGGGTCCAAATTAAATCTCGCTTTCATTCAATGTAAAATCGCTTCGCGGTAATTTACCGATTAAGATTTTTCGAAGTTAGAAAATCGAAATAAATAAATGATTAAATAAATAAATAAATAAGTTTGAGTTAAATAGAATTTTCAAATGAAGGAGGAGAGAGAAAAAAAAGCGAAGTTAAAAAAAAAAATAATTAAACGCAAAAAACCCAAGTAAGATCTGATGCAAATGTTGAAAATGCTATTAACGGTCGACTTGTTGTCTGTCACCCACCAACTCTCGTCAAATCTCTCGTGAAAACATGACACAAATAAATACAGTAACGCCATTGACGAGGTGTGTGATACAGGAAGACGAACTTAACCCTCGCGCTGCCGGTTTTCCTCAACAGAATTTGATCAAGTTGATTATTCTATGAAGGAAACTAGAAAATTTCGCTTAGATTTGCTTTTCGAAGACAAAAGAGAAAAAAAAAGAGTTGATTGTGTGGGGTCTATTTGGATCTAAATTTGATAAAGTTAGAAAGAATTACGGATAATTTAGCTTCCTGCATGTGGAAAGGATATTAATTTTGCTTGTACATTTTACACAAAATTTAGCTGAAAATAAGACATAATAATAATAATAATAATAATAATAATAATAATAATAATAATAATTGAAGGGATCCCTGGAAGTCCATGCTTCAAAGAGATACAAAAAATTGTTCAGACAAGTACAGCCCACACTTTACGAAGGGCTTTATCTATGTAATTATTATTATTTTTTTTTTTTTTTTTTTTCAGTGGAAAGTGTCATGATGCCATTTCTAACCTTAGGTCTCTGGGCGGGACCCGGAAAGAAATGTGTACACGCCCGAAATCAATAATGGTCGATGTGTCATAAAATCAACCTGTTTAGCTGAAACACGAACTTCCTTTGCTTAGAGTCTCATAAAGCATGACTTGTCTCGCTAGAACAGTTACGACTGATTTACTGAGTTTGATCCTCACAGGGTGCCCCATACTTTTGGCCTTGTGCCACATCTGTGATACGCTTATAAGGAACACAAGATATTGCTTTCGTTCCGTTAAATCATTAGACAATATTGAGAAAGAAAAGATTGCAAATGAATGAATGTTGTTGATGGGCAACAGTAAAAGGTTTTGGTTTTGTCAAAACTTCTAAGATAAGCAGTTACTAATTAGATTCAAGCTGTCGTGGAAGAGATAATGATGGTTTAGGGATACGAGTGGTTCTAATTAACCCATAGCTGGGGGGAAGAGGTGGATTCATACGTTTCTTAAGTGTATTTGTGCTTAAATAAGTTAATATAACTAGCCCATCTGGGACTGTATCACGGCTCCCCGATAAACAGTTCCGAGCCATTGCACAACACGCGCATCATAGCTTACAGCACTTGGTATATCTAAGCGGTCACCCGTCTAGGTACTGACCAGGGTCGACGTTGCTTAAATTCAGTGGTCGTACGAGAACCGGTGTTTAAACGAGATGCGGCCGTAAGTCCTGTTGAATTTTGGATGTGCACACATAGGACAAACAGATAAGAGGAAGATTTATAAGCGTCACACCCAAGAGGAAAAAGCGGTAGAGAGTCTCTATCCTCACATGAAAGATCTACGTTAAGAGAAAGACAAGAAAACTCACACCCTTACGCCGATAGTAATAGACTAATTCCAAAAGTGAAGAAATGACTTTACGTGTGGTATATTTGGTCTCCTATTCATACTGGTAACGATAACGATAATGGTATTTATTTTTGAAACATATATAACTATGTAACTATATGTAACTATGTAACACATATAACTATGTAACTATGTAACACATATAACTATGTAACTATACGTAACTATGTAACATATATAACTATGTAACTATGTAACACATATAACTATGTAACTATGTAACACATATAACTATGCAACTATATGTAACTATTTAACATATATAACTATGTAACTATATGTAACTATGTAACATATATAACTATGTAACTATGTAGCACATATAACTATGTAACTATATGTAACTATGTAACATATATAACTATGTAACTATGTAACACATATAACTACGTAAATATGTAACACATATAACTATGTAACTATATGTAACTATGTAACATATATAACTACGTAAATATGTAACACATATAACTATGTAACTATATGTAACTATGTAACATATATAACTATATAACATATGTAATTAACTATATGTAATTATGTAATTACATGTAACTATGTAACATATAACTATGTAACTATATGTATTTAACATACATAACGATGTAACGATATTTATTTTTGTAACATATATGACGACGTAAGATGTATAACTATGTAACGTATATAACTGTATATTCAATATATATAATATGCATAACATATGTAACAATATTTATTTGTGTAACATATGTAACAATGTAACACATATAACTATGTAACTTATATAACTGTTTAACTTATATAACTATATATACAATGTATGTAACATGCAACATATATAACGATATTCATTTTTGTAACATATATAACTACGTAACATATTACTATGTAAGATATTTAACTATATTTTCAATACATGTAACATATATAACTATAGTTATTTTTTGCAATATTTTTTTTAATTTATATAGCATATATTACAATATTTGCTTTTGTAACATATGATGTTATTGTAACATATATAGCTAATGTAACTATGTAACGTTTTTTATTTTTGTAGCCTATATAACTTATATAAGGCATATAACAATATTTATTTTTGTAAAATATATAACTTATATAACATATACACGGATATCTTTATATAACCATATTTTATAAGGCAGAATTCCTTAATCTCGCAATAAATCTGAATTTTAATGTAACATTTTCCTACAATTGTGTGCTTATTACATGTATTGTTAAATGCAATTTGACTGCTAATTTTGATAACTTCATACAGCATTACACGACGACAATCGATAACGATGTTATATTCTTTAGTTGATTGCAAATATGATTTATGTATTCTTAACGATATGAAATTGCGTAGTGAATGGAGAGTTCTATTTTTTTTTTTACAAATTTGTTAATTTTTTCAGTCCTTGTTATGTAAATCTATTTTAAAAAATGACAATTTTTTAAATTATTTCACCCCAAGTGAAGCAATAAAACTACTAGGACGCAAGGGGTTACTGAGTGTTAGAGAATATGAGAAAAATTACTATTAAGGAGAGAGGACAATAAACGAACAAGAATTAAGAAGACAGAAGATAACTATTGACATTGCATTTAAATTTTTGAAGATCAAAGGTAATAAAGCCACTATGATGCAAGGGCAAACTGAGTGTTAGAGAATATGAGAAAAAAGTACTATTAAGGAGAGAGGACAATGAAAGAAGAAAAATAAAGAAGACCGAAGATAATGATTGACATTGCATTTAAATATTTGAATATCAAAGGCAATAAAGCCACTAGGACGCAAGGTGTTACTGAGTGTTAGAGAATATGAGAAAAACTCCTATTAAGGAGAGAGGACAATAAAAGAACAAGAATTAAGAAGACAGAAGATAACGATTGACATTGAATTTAAATTTTTGAACATCAAAGGCCATAAAGCCACTAGGATGCAAAGGGTTACTGAGCGTAGCATTGCATTTAAATTTTTGAAGCTCAAAGGCAATAAAGCCACTAAGACGCAACGGATTACTGAGTGTTAGAGATTATGAGAAATACTACTACTAATGAGAGGGGACAATAAAAGAACAAGAATTAAGAAGACAGAAGATAATGATTGACATTGCATTTAAATTTTTGAAGATCAAAGTTGACTGAAAAGCAATAAGTCAGAAGAAAATTTCACAAACGAGAAGTGCGAGAAAAGAAACGCTTATCATAGAACCTACTGTTACATTTCAGGTGTAAAATGATGGGACCTTTCTCCCACTCTAGTACTGCGCTGAAATTCGCTGAAATTCATAAAGTCTAAGTACAGCAGGGGAACGGTCATTGGAATAAAAAACATGATACCATTAATAGAAACTGCTTATAAAATCCGTGTTTCGAACCCTGTTTCCCATTAGTATTTAATTTTTTAATTATTTTTTTCTAGTTTGCGTAAGAGCTGACGCTTATCAACCGGAAGATTTGAGTAAAACTTTAAAAAAATCGTCAAGTCGGTTTCATTACATTCACTTGCGTACAAATACCCTTGGGATGGATATGAATTCATCTCTTCACCCCTAGCTATGGGTTAAATAGCGGTCTTTTATATGAACATTTTAAAGTCATGATCGGGGTGGAAAATATAGTCGGTGGGCGGTGTTTAAATTCCAGACTCGCCCATTCACACAAATTGGAAAAGAGATGAATCCTTTTCTTCCCCCAACTATGGGTTAAGCAGCAGGGAAGGTGGGTTCTCTAGCCTTGGTTAACAGCCAGTCAACATAAGGCAATGGGAAACCACACCACTCTCATTCCAAACATGTCATGGAAATTAAACGATAATAAAGAAAGTAATCTAAGGAAAGCCTTACTCTCCTACGTTGTGAGGCGACATTGCATGAACAAAAACTATATATCCGTACGCTGACTCAGTACAAGAAGATTATAGCGTACATGGGACCAGAGGCCGATAATAGCCCAGACCTGACTTCATTTCTTGTTTGGAGTTTCCTCAAGCACTGAGGTTAATCTGCCTCAAGGAGATGTACTGCGTAACAGGGCACGGCTTGATGCCTCCGACCCAAATCTGTCACCGACAGCAGGGAAAAAGTTTATAGTTTCATCTAACCTGGCTCTTTTTAGAAACGCTATGATTTTAGTAGTATATCTCGTCAGGTGCGTATCGATTTGATAAGTTCTATCTTAATGTCTCATTTAAATGTCCCTGTCTCAAACATGATTTAAATCTTAGTTCCAGATAAATTACTTTTCAGGATAGTTTTACTTTCGACCATACCAACCCAAATTGTCGACATAATTCATCGGAAAAAGTAAGTTCTCGTGTATAATGCGCACCGTTACGTTTAGGCTTAAATATCTAGGGACCAGGATAAAGTGCGTATCTTGCATTAATAAATAAGATACATTCTATATATATATAACATTTCATTTAGAATTGCAGCTTTTTTAATTAAATACCAGATTTAGATTAATCATATATGATAGCAATGATAGCCGTGATTGCGCGAGGAAAGGTCTTTTTTCATTCGCTGCTTCTTTTTTTTTTTGTTACAGCAAGATTCACTCTGTATAAGGCCCGGGGCCACTCGAGGTAGAGGGTTACGTTAAGGTGTTGTTTATACGGATAGACAGGAAAGATTACTGCCATATATGGTCTGGAGCCCCTTCTGTTTGCCTCGGGGTTCTTGATAAGATCCAGAAACGGGTATGCAACGTACTTGGCCCTGATCTGACATCTCGTCTGCAGTCGCTCTCTCACAGACGCGCCGTTTCCTCGCTCTGTCTTTTTTACAAATACTTTCACGGTAATTGCTCCGATGAGCTGCTATCGCTGGTTCCCAGGCTTCATGAATTCAAGCGTCCCCCGAGGCTGGCATCCCGCTCCCACCCGTTCACTGTTGAAACTGATAAATGTAGACGTCTCTTCTACTCCAATAGCTTCATATCTCGCACCTCTCGTCTGTGGAACTCCTTTCCTTATTCCCGTTTCCCTGACAACTATAATCTCCAACTATTCAAATGTAACGTCAATCGACATCTCCAGTTGCCTTGGTCTATCCGCTATCCTTCTCCACATCCTTTCCTCTATTATTCCTATCTGCTCTGGCTCCAAATCTTCTGTAACCCTTTGCCTTGATCTCTCCACTATCCTTCTCCACATCCTTTCCTCTAACACTCCTATCTGCTCTCGCTCCAAATCTTCTGTAACCCCTTGCGTGCTAGTGGCTTCGAACCTTGCTTGGGGCGAAAAGCTTAAAAAAAAAACAAAAAAAAAACTCTCGACTTGAACAGGTTAAGATTGTAGTGATCGGGGAAAAATCCTGTAGAGCCACTCAACTGCTTTATGGAAACGACTCCCTAGAGGATGCTTCCCCCGATCACTACAAATCTTAACCTGTTCAAGTCGAGAGGTAACCGTTATATTTCTTTCTCGACAATGGAATACGGAGGGAATGTGGGTGGTTTGCTCCTATGTAAGTGGAGTGGCGGGTCCTAGCCGTGAAGGTTAGACCTGGCGGAAATAAGGAATGTAGCTCGTCCGAGCACTTTCCATTGTAGTAGCAATAGAACGGTGAGAGACTCGCCACATCCCGCCTGTGAGCGAGAGAGGTTAGTGGGTGGAAAGTAAATCTTTAACCACAAGGACTCGGGGACGATTTTGAACTCTATCAAGACTGAAAAGTGAGGTCTGGGCAGCTCCCATCCAAATATGGAAACAGTCCTCCATTTTCGGCTCTTATAAAGGTGGAAGATAGCATGAGAAGTCAGATAGTTACTGGAGCGGTACAGGGAGCCATTAATTGATTTTGAAACCCTCTCAAGGGACGGGACCTCAGTGAGGAGACATCCGTTCTTCGGGACTGGCCGTAGTTCAAGGCAGTGATGGTATGTAATTGGTTATTTTTTTTTTTAAATATTTTTATGCATCATAAAAATGGTATCGGCGAAATTTTAAGGAAAGTATTTCGATAGGTTTAAACATTTGGCAAGTTTCTGTCTACATTTCCGAGATGAGGTATTATGTACACTATTTACATTATTCGGACTATTCTCATCTTTGTCGCCATATTTATTACAACGTTTCGGCTGTTGTACGCTCCGGCCTTCTTCAGAATGTCGAACTGATAACTGACATTCATTAAACATGGCACGTGGAACTAGAACAGTGAGCGGGTTCAGTTCGATATTCCAACCACCTGAAGAAGGCCGGAGCGTACAACGGCCGAAACGTTGTAATAAATATGGCGACAAAGATGAGGACAATTTGCCGAGTAGTTTATTTTATACGTCATTTTGTAGTATAGTTTTACTATGTGACATTATCAAAATATACTATTAAAAATCTTAACAGGACTTCACTTCGTTCCTTAAGATTAGAAAATTGTTCTATTTGAAAAAAGTGATTGTATCACGAAATAATCACTATTTTCGAATTTATAATAATTGTCAGGTTTTCAAAATTTGCCATTAAACATGTAAAACATTTGAACGGAAGTAGAGGTTTATACCTTGTTTCCTGTTTAGTTTTTGGCTTCCGGTTCTGTTAAAGTCTCCGCCTAAACTTTTACTTACTATTTACTTTTTTCTCTTTGACAGGAGTCGACAGGTTTCCCGGTTCACACTCCTCTTCGGTCTTTTGAAGAGAAGTAGAGGTTTATTCCTTGTTTCATGTTTAGGATTGGGTTTCCGGTTCTTTCTAAAGTCTTATTCTGTTTCACTCCCAGTAGCCCCCTTGCATCTTAGTGGCGTTATCGCCTTGCTTGGGGTGAATTGATTAAAAAAAGAATCGCTTACTTCACTTTGTACATTGTTTACTTCATAGCTGTGATCGAAATGTTCATGTCGTTACCACTTTCATGGCACAAAATCGATTTATTTGAATAAATCAGTAATTTAATCATAAAAAAAACTTTTAACAAAAGAATCTCTTATTTTTAAAACCATAAAATGTATAACAAAATACTGTTATTTTTTTAAGGTGATTTTAAAACTTTATTGATTAAGAACCGCTGAGCTGAGCAAGATATAAGGCTGGTCGAGATAAATAAAGAAGTGACTTGAAACAAGAGATATGTTTGTTTTTGTTTTTAAAGAATACAGGAAAGAAAGAAAGAATCTTCTACTTAGAGACAACAAGAGATTTAAAAAAATTTTGGAACGCATAATGAGGAAAGCAACCCTGGAGAATCTGACACTAATGCATTTGATAAATTGTCAACTGATCCTTTTGTGTTCACAGATTCGTTTATTTTGTTTGTTTTCTGGAGATTCCCGCAATATACTTTAAGGAAGAGTTGAGAGAGTTTATTTCATATATACCTGCTTCAGAAGGATTATTGTAATTGATAAGGATGTTCTACATGACAAATTTATCAAATGCATTCGTCATACACACACATAAATTCAACCAGAATTTAGATCTCAAGAATGTCACCTTTATTACGTCAGAAAATAATTTGGTTAGACGAAAATTCCTTGAAAGTGTCGTTGACGGATCTTGCAAAAATGTTAACCTGCATAACAGATTTATTCAAATATCTCCTTTCCTGAAAGAAATATTCCTTACCAAAGACAATATATATGACCGTATTCTTTTTAAATTAAATGAAAACAAATAAATACTTTTTCAAATTGAAATAAAATAATAAATGATAGATATATTAATATATAAAAAGTATATATATATATATTTGTCATCCACAGACAGACTGTTTCGCAGCTCATCAGTGTGGCGAGACGTCCGGTTGCCTCTAGCTAAGATCGAAACCCGATTAAATTTGCGTCAGTCGGAACTTCTCCCACTAAGCCGTCAGCGCACGGTACGGGATGGAGGTGAATATTAGCGTGTTTATTTTTAGATTTAGATAAACACATAGTGACTGAGAGTGACTCAATTCTGCCTATGTGTGTGTGTGTGTGTGTGTGTGTGTGTGTGTGAAGAAATATACTCTTAAGGTGTGCTATATTTATGGGATAAAGTGCTCAATATCAGAGATAGAGCGTGTGTAAATATAAAAGTGAAAATAGAAGTCAACACTCAGAGGCGACAGGCTGTTTTCATATTTTATATTTTCTGTATATAAATTCATACCCTGAGTTCTTTTCATGAATTTGATTTTTATATTAAAAGTACCCCCTTGGAATAATCCCTGCCCCTTACGGATTTGGTAATATATATATATATATATATATATATATATATATATATATATATATATATATATATATATATATAATATATATATATATATATATATATATTTCCATGTGTATACTTATATATATATATATACATATATATATATATATATATATATATATATATTTCAGATACATATATATATGATGGCCGAAATCAGTCGAGTCAGTCGAAATTTTAATTCTTTAACATTTTTTACTGTCTATATAGCACACCTTGTGCTATATTTATGGGATAAAGTGCTCAATATCAGAGATAGAGCGTGTGTAAATATAAAAGTGAACATTGAAGTCAACGCTTAGAGGCGACAGGCTGTTTCATGCTAGGCGCAATCGTCAGACCACGACGATGACGACGACGACGACGAAGAAGAAGAAGAAGAAGAAGAAGAAGAAGAAGAAGAAGAAGAATGTAAGTATCTAGAGTTATAGAAATGTTTTATTCTCCAAACACGATCATCAAATTGTGGCCGTGTTCATAGTTTATATTTGTAGTATTGGCTTTTTTTAAATTAATAACGCTTCCAGACATTTTTTACATGTAGATGAAGCAATTAAATTTGTATTATCAAGGAGTATGTTGCAGATGAAGTACGTCTCCGTGTGTATTTTAATGTGACGGCATAAAGCTATGGTCAGAGAGATGTCATCCTTGATAATGGCTAAAAGTAGAGCCGAAATTACTCGGAAATACAGAATATTCGGACAATTTCTACCAAATGTATGTCCAGAAAAGAAGAAAATTATCAAAACACAAGAAAAATTAAGTAAGAAACTTAACTGCAGTACCTTGTTGCCTTCACAGAATACGATTGTAGTCGCAGGATGGAGAAGAGGAGAGCCGTAAACTTAGCTTTAATATTCCTTCTCTCACATCTGATGAGGAGAATCCTGTCATGCCAACTACTGGCGGGTTTTGCAATAAACTTGGAGTCTTCTTCAGAAAAATATTTATAACTATTTATAAAGGTTGGATGGATACAGGCGCGAACCACCGTCCAATCGGTTTACAGGTTATTTTGTTTTTCTGGAAAATTGAGGCAACTATTTCTCTTAGTGTTTTTCTTAATTTTTATTTTATTTTTTCTTTATTTTATTTTTTCTTTATATTTATTTTCTTTTTTCTTTATTTTTATCTTTTTTTTCTTAATTTTTATTTTATTTCTTCTTTATTTTAATTTTATATTTATTTTAACCACAAAGCAGGCGTTTCCAATTCACCTGGCACCTGAAGAATTGTAAATAAACTTGAATGAATACAGATGAAAGCATCATATTAATATCGGCAACCCGTTAATTAATTATGATAATTAGTTACACTGCAGCTGCCAAGGCGTTTCAGACAAATAGAAAACCACGTGGATTTCTGAAGTCAAAATTTATCCGAGAAAAGCAACGTCAATTAAACCGAAAGAATATTAATGAAAAATTAATGATGGTTGCTAATGCTCCATTTAATAAAAATTAGACATAATGCTAATAGCCATGGTTTCACAGTCTTGTAGTGGAAAGCGAGTGAAATTAATATGAAAAGATGTTAGTCAACAGGTAACAATGACTGACAATGCTTCCTTTAATAATGGTTTAACGTAATATTTCTAGCGATGATAATTTATAAACGGAAGAGATACTAGTGAAAAATCAATAAAAATCAATAATAATCGACAATGCTTGAGTTAATAAAAATTCCAGATAATATTACTACTACTAATACAACTAATGAAAATAAACCGAATGAACTGAAGAGGAAAGTCTCTTTAAAATGTAAGAATCGTTGTCTATTCGTCAGCTAATAATAGGAATTCATGATGGTATTACTACTACTAATACTTCTGGTTGAAATAAGTCAGTCTCAGAAAAGAAGGCTTGGAGTATTTAACACTCACAGGACATTCTGAAGGCATGAGAGTGAGTAAGCAACCTAATGAGATTGTGTGAATGGCTGGTGGAGTCGAGGGCTTAAGAGAGAGAGGCTAACATGAAGAAGAAGAAGTGACGCAGTTGAAATGATGGTGAAAGAAGAAGGAGAAGCAGGAGAAGAAGAATAAGAAGGAGGAGGAGGAGGTGAAGAAGGAGGAGGTGAAGAAGGAGGAGGTGAAGAAGGAGGAGGAGGAGGAGAATGAGGCGAAGAGGGAGGAGGAAGAGGAGAAGAGGGAGGAGGCGAAAAAGAAGAAGAAGAAGTGACGCAATTGAAATGATGGTGAAAGAAGAAGGAGAAGAAGAATAAGAAGGAGGAGGAGGAGGTGAAGAAGGAGAGGAGGAGGAGAATGAGGCGAAGAGGGAGGAGGAAGAGGAGAGAGGGAGGAGGCGAAAAAGAAGAAGAAGAAGTGACGCAATTGAAATGATGGTGAAAGAAGAAGGAGAAGAAGAATAAGAAGGAGGAGGAGGAGGTGAAGAAGGAGGAGGAGGAGGAGAATGAGGCGAAGAGGGAGGAGGAAGAGGAGAAGAAGGAGGAGGCGAAAAAGAAGAAGAAGAAGTAACGCAATTGAAATGATGGTGAAAGAAGAAGGAGAAGGAGGAGGAGGCGAAGAAGAAGAAGAAGAAGAAGAAGAAGAAGAAGAAGAAGAAGAAGAAGAAGAAGAAGAAGAAGAAGTAACGCAATTGAAATGACGGTGAAGAGAAGAGAGAAGAAGGAGAAGAAGGAGGAGGAGGAGATGAAGAAGGAGGAGGTGAAGAAGGAGGAGGAGGAGGAGAATGAGGCGAAGAGGGAGGAGGAAGAGGAGAAGAGGGAGGAGGCGAAAAAGAAGAAGAAGAAGTAACGCAATTGAAATGATGGTGAAAGAAGAAGGAGAAGAAGAATAAGAAGGAGGAGGAGGAGGTGAAGAAGGAGGAGGAGGAGAATGAGGCGAAGAGGGAGGAGGAAGAGGAGAAGAGGGAGGAGGCGAAAAAGAAGAAGAAGAAGTAACGCAATTGAAATGATGGTGAAAGAAGAAGGAGAAGAAGGAAGGAGGCGAAGAAGAAGAAGAAGAAGAAGAAGTAACGCAATTGAAATGACGGTGAAAGAAGAAGGAGAAGAAGAAGGAGGAGGAGAAGGAGGAGGGGGGAAGAAGAAGAAGAAAAAAAGAGATGACCCAATTGAAATGAAGATGAAAGAAAGAAGAAGGAGGAGGAGAGGAAAAGAAAAAGAATAAAAAGAGGTAATTCAATTGAAATGAAGAGAAGAAGAAGAAGAAGAAGAAGAAGAAGAAGGGAGGAGGAAAAGAACAAGAAGAAGAAGTAGTAGAAGAAGAAGAAGAAGAAGAAGTGACGCAATTGAAATGAAGATGAAAGAAAAAACGAATAATGGTCGCCTTAATGCTTGATCAAATCCAAATACTAATCCTAGCAAACAAACGGAAAAAAAGCGAGTAAGCTTCTAATAAGTCCGAATGAATGAATGACACATGGAAAGTAAAGAGGCAAAGTCTAAAGTTGCTTAGAACCAAAAAGAACAGGAAATTTTGTGAATCATGATTACCCACGTCCCGAAGGGACGGGAACACACCAAACAAGAAATAATCAAGTGAAATTAAAAGTTCCAATTGCAGTAGCTTTCGTTACATTCACTTACACGCAAATACCCTTGAGATATACATGAATTCATCTCTTAACCCCCAGCTATGGGTTAAATAGTAGGAATTTTATATGAAAAATAATGTCTGTCCATATTTCTGAGATGAGGTATTATGTACATTATTTACATTATTCGGACTATTGTCCTCATCTTTGTCGCCATATTTATTACAACGGATGTCCTCAAGAAGACATGGCACAGTGGATAAAGGCGTTGGTTAGGACCCAAAGAGTGTGAGTTCAATACTCGGTTAAAGCAGTGGAGAACTTTCAGAGGGAAAAATTAACAGGAGATAACTGATAACTGACATCCATTAAACATGGCACGTGGAACTAGAACAGTCAACCCCAGTGAGCAAAATAAAGGGTTCAGTTCGACATTCCAACCACCTGAAGAAGGCCGAAGCGTACAACAGCCGAAACGTTGTAATAAATATAGCGACAAAGATGAGGACACTAGTTCGAATAATGTAAATAATGTACATAATACCTCATCTCAGAAATATAGACAGATACGAATATTCTGGAATTTTAATTTCTTGAAATTTCATAAAATTAAATAAGTGTGGGGTAACAAATGCAAGAAAAATACTTTTACCATAATTTTCTAATATATATATATATATATATATATATATATTTAAAAAATAATTTAATTCATTTGTGAATAAGCCCAGAAAATTTCATTAAAATCCAAAATATATTTGACTAGCAGCATGGCCCGGCGTTGCCCGTGATTGATTCAAAAATCGTACGACTCATACAGCAATTGCTATCACTTGACTTAAAATATTTTGCTCTTCCTTGCCTTTAAAGGAGTGCCCTTTGCCGTGCTGATGTTTCTACATGCCTTACTTCTTGCCTATCTCACACTGCGAATTTTTTCTAAGCTCTATACTAAACATTAAATCTGTTACGAAAAAAGAACTAAACAAAATGAACAGAAAACGATCAGCTTTAAAAAAGGACTCGTAACTGGAAAAACCGAATGAAAAATGAATGTTAACAACAAATACTTTTTCACACCAAACCCATTTCTGTGCAGTCAGAATTAACGTTGAGTTTAAGCAAGCGAATGTGCCAATTGGAGTAAAGTGCCATGCAGATTTAAATTTTTCCCCTTGTGGCGAATGCAGCTATCGATTTTTTTTTGCATGCTAGCATGCTAGTTAACATTCGTGCCAGTCAGCTGTTAGCTTTCACGCTGGCCAATAGAATCTTCGTGCCTATTCGTGGCAGCCAGCTATAGGCTCTCACTCTGGCCAGTAGAAAATGGCCGCAAACTACATGAAAACTGCCCTAGAAGCATGAAAAAATCGGAAATTTTTGCAAGTATTTCCAAAACAATGTGTTTTTTACCGCAAAAAAGACGCAAAATGTTCCATACTAATCTTAGGCCCACCTGCTGTCGATAAAAAAAAAAAAAATTTAGTCAAAATTCTGAACGTGCTAGAAAGGATTAAAATATTTAATGAAATAAGAAAAAATACTTTGGTCTTTCCTCTTCATAATAAAATATATAATTTGACGATAAAATGTTTTTTTTTATCAAGTTTTTTTTTTTCATTATCATTTTTAGAAAATCTTTGGAGGTATCTATTACAGTGTAACCCGGATATAAGAGAGTTGTCGGGACCGGAGAATAAGTCTCTTATATCCGGGTTTGGTCTCTTATATATACATTAACACAGGCTCTAATTTGGGACCAGAGAAAATATATCTTATATCCGGGTTTCTCTTATATCCGTGTCTCTTATATCCGGGTTACACTGTACTAATATTTCAAGAGTGCATAAAACCGTTATGCTCCGATATCGAACTGAGTTATTGGGAGGAACGACGAGTAAGGTAAGGGGTTTGATTTGCCGACCAAAGAAAAGATCATCCTTGTCGATAAAGAAGCAGAGGATATGTTGCGGAAAAAAAACAAGCTTCCTGAGGCAAAAACGGATGCGAATTTGCATCTTGCCGAGGACATATAAGCGTAGAATGGTCGAGTTGAGATTATTAAGTAATCTTTTGCCTGTAGTTAAAAAAAAAACGTTCAGCAAATGAAGGCATTTTGCTGAAGCAAAAAATAAGTACTGATTGACAGCGTGCGATTTCAGCACTTTGTGACCTCTGTTGGTGTGCATGCGTGCATACAGTCCGAGCAACGACCCTGAAGGTAACTCCACACCTGTTCAAGTCGGGATCTGTGAAATCAATTTCAGATCTCTTTTTGTCGGCCAATTACGAGCAAGAAATTATCCAGCAATATTTTTTTTTTAATTTCCGGTTGACGGCTTTTAATTTAAAACCCATGAGTAGGTGATGACTAAAACGTGTTCGCTCGGGCAGAGGAAGTGCTTGTATGTCCGGTCATTATGCTGAGGGAGGTGCGATTTTCAGATTGACGCCAGTGGCGTGTGTTCAAGGCAAAATTTCACATACGGACATTCATGCCCTCCTCAATTGCGTTTGGCGCAACACTATCTTCCTGCTCAAATTCTTCGCTGCTGAGTTTTGTGCTTGTTACGCTTCTTCTATGTACTATCACCATTCAGGACGTGGGTGATCATGACTCTCCACAATTTCCTATCCTTTGTAGATCTTAGTAAATTTGATCTTTTCGCTATATCTCCTAAGTTCTGTTTAGTTAAAAACAAATCATTTCTTCAACCTGGTTTTCACTTCAGATTTTTCCTTCACCTAAAATGGCTAATGTTGATGAAGGTTTGAATTCAAATGAGTTCTTCTCTAATATTGGCCATTATTCAAGGCAAAAGAAGCAAATCTATTCTGCTATTTTTAAACATTTCACCCCAAGCAAAGCGGGAGTGCCACCAGTACACATGGGGCTACAGAGAGTGTAAATTTAGGAAAAGACTGGTCATGAGGGCGATTGAAGGAAGGATAAAAAGAATGAGAATCAAGGCAACAAAAGATGTTAATTGATATTACATTTAAATGCTTGAAGATTATAGCTATCAGGGAAGCAAGTAAGAGGAAGGGAGTTCCACTGTCGGGAAGTGCAAGAGAAGAATAGAAAAGGCAGTTACATTTAACTGTAAACAATGTCCATGGCATTCTCAGTAGAACAAAATTTCCTGTTTTTCTCTTCGTTTGTGAGGAAATTGTCAGCATTCATTGTCGTATAGGAAGATATATATTGTATAACCATTCGACACTCTTCTCTTTGTTTCTAAGGAAATTTTCCTCTTTTTAATCATTTACTTAGCATTTGAAAGGCGTATTTCACTATTGCAAGGCAACTTCGGAATTTTGTGCAACATTGTCGTCTGTTATTGCTCTTCCTTGATTTTGACCTTCCCATTTTATAGCTTGCTACTTGGACTGCCCCTTTTGCTAACGGTCATACATTCTTTCTTCATAGAGTTGATCGCTAGCCTTTTCTTCTGAATCTCTGCAATGTTATTGGTCTTGATCTGGCATCTCTCTACCGCCGTAACTTGGCTTCCATATAAATATTTTGATACTTTGTTTTTGTGTCTGGACGAATGTTTGTTTGTGTGAGTGGTTGATTCATTGATTGTTGTTAAATTACCTAATTCCACATTAATTTCGTTAACAGATGTTTCTGTTACAATTAAGGATTGTGAAGGGGTTTTTATTTCTAACATTCTTTTGTTTACTTTCTTGTATATAATATTTGTAATCATTGTAAATATTTATAGGGGTTTCATTATAAAAGTTATTATTTTTAGAGAAATTATATATATGGGAACTAGTTACTACTACATAGACTTTGCTGTTTTACCGTGACTGTAGTAACAATGTGTTGTTTGGATGTAAGGAGGTCTGTGGTATGTTTAGATTAGTAATTGTGGCTAGCTAAGTTTAAGATAAGATAAATTGAAGACAAGCGTTCCCCTATCCCTCCTTTTGGACTTGTGCCACATTTTTATATTTACAAAATAAATATTACTTTCCTCTTTTCACTTATGGGATCTAGTTAGGGCGTCATAGAGACCTGAGGTATTATGGTGGCTGTAGTAAGAATGGTAAGTTAAAATGTATTGTTTTGGTATGAGGAATACTGTGGTATGTTTGTATGTTTCAGTAATTGTGCCTAGCTAAATTTAAGACAAGCCTTCCTCCATCGCCCCTTTTGGCCTTGTGCCACATTTTTGTATTTACAAAATAAATATTACTTTCCTCTTTTCACTTATGG
>OZ038517.1:1852285-1894785 GCA_964036315.1 Acanthosepion esculentum
CAACTTCAGTTGAATTAGAACAGATTCTGAGTTGTGTTACTGCCAATTCGTGAACTTCGTAAATATAGATTTTAGGAAAATATATATGACACTGAATGTAGTTTAAATATATATATATATATATATATATATATATATATATGAATGAATTCAATCGGTACTTCCAACTGTTGCAGCTGCAAGGTGAATTAAGTTTTAAAAAATGAAATTGCAAAGCAGAAATGACGTCTGTGACGAACTTAAGATTAGAAAAAAATGTTTAAGACATTTGAATGAACAAAGACACTTTTTACAAAGCACCAATTCAACTTTGTCCTTTTCAGCGTCCAGTTCTTTCTCATCTAATCCTGGGCATGACGATAAACTGCATCTGGCAGCAAGGCCTCTGATCAGGAGAGTGGAGGTTTTGAAGACGCATGGAACCACATTTTAGTTGCTGTTGTTTCTGGGTCTAGCCTGAACCGGGGTGGTAGCACCTGTTAGGGTCCAAGCTCTGGACAAATAGTGAAACCCCGAAACAAGAAACTATGAAAGTACAAAAATACATTTTTTATAATAAAAATACCAGCAATACATTTTATATGTAAAATTTACCAAAATTACATATTTGTTGTAAAAGACCAAAAATATATTTCATCTTTAGTTGAAGGGATACATTTTTGTTTAAAATGTATTTAGTGGAAGCCATAAAATTGTGTTCAGATATTTATATTTCAGCATTGAATAACCCATAGAGGTGTTGATATGCCGCAAAACATAACAACTTTCTCATCTCTTCTACAAATTATTAAGTGATAATGAATCATTGAGGTAAAAATGAAATAAAAACATAGACATTATTTACATTATTCGAACTATTGTCCTCATCTTTGTCGCCATATTTATTACAACGTTTCGGCCGTTGTACGCTCCAGCCTTCTTCAGGTGGTTGGAATGTCAAAATGAAACCTTTATTTCGCTCACTGAGGTAGACTGTTTTAGTTCCACATGCCATGTTTAATGGATGTAAGTTATCTCCTGTTAATTTCCCTCTGAAATTTCTCCACTGCCTTAACCGGGTATTGAACACACACTCTTTGGGTCCTGTCACTGGATCTAACTAACGCCTTTAGCCACTGTAATAAATATGGTGACAAAGATGAGGACAATAGTCCGAATAATGTAAATAATTTACATAATACCTCATCTCAGAAATATAGACAAAAACATAGACATTTCTAATCTGAGGTCGTTCTAGCAAATGGCTACACAATATAACATATACATCTCGAATTCACAGTCATAGGCTCACAGACAAGTTCACCATTGTTCTGAGCTTAATCGTGCTAACAGGGATGGATTATTATGAAGGTTCTTAAAGTTTGGTCGAACGACTCAGGCGGTGACTTGAAATTTGAATCTTTATCGATCGAGGCATTGTTGTTAAAAGTAAGGCTTAATCAGTAAATCACTGGTTCATATAAAGAAATGAAATCAAATAGTGAAATATATATATATATATATATATTATCACACACACACACACACACACATACACACACACACACACATATATATATATATATATATATATATATATATATATATATATATAATATCACTTGATAAATAGTGGGGATAATTCCAAGGAGGATATAAATCCAAAGTGAGCTCAATGTAAGAACAGAACAGTTATAATAATGAAAGTGGATTCCTTAGAAATACATTTAGGTGATAATTTATTTCATTGAATCAGGCGCCCTTCTCTTCAGACCAAAAATAAATGGAGTTTAAATTTATCCAAACACGCGCGCGCGCACACACACACACGCACACACACACACACACACACACACACACACACACACACCCAGACACACACACACGCGCACACAAACATGCACGCGCACAAAACAAAACAGAAAAGGTCGAAGAGAGAGAGAAAAGGAAAAGTTTTAAAAAAAGAGGGGAAAGACTGATTACAAAATAAGATAGACATGGGGAGGAGAATGGGAAAGAGAGGTCGAACACTTTTCTTTCCCTCTCTTACTCTCTTTCTCTTTCTATATATATATATATATATATATATATATATATATATATATATATATACGACATTTTTTATGTTTATACAGTGCTGTTCGATAAAAGTGACTCACCTGATTTTTTTTCTAAATGTTCTCTTCTTCGATGAAACGAAAGTTGAGCTAAATTCAAAGGATAAGCGATCTAAAATCCGAAGAAGAAGCTTTGAACGCTCTTTGAATTTAGCAGTAAGTACTGTCAAGCATCCGTTCAGTATAATATTCTGGGGATGCTTTTCTTGTCATGGAACTGGTTTCTTAAAACCTATTGAAAAGACCCCCAGGAGTGAGCAGTACAAGGGAATTTTAGAGTCTTATCTGCTCCCTTCTGCTGAAAGGGTGCAAATTGACCCCACCAAGCTCATTTTTATGCAGGATAATGCCCCCTTTCACAAATCAAAATTGCTGAAGGAATACTTTGATGAGAAGCAGGTGAGTGTTATGACATGGCCGCCCCAATCTCCTGACCTCAACCCCATAGAAAACTTATGGAGCATTATAAAGTACAGGCTCTCGAGAAAGAAGTTGAGCAACAAAGAGGATTTTATTGTGAATTTCATATCCGAATGGAATTAAATGCTTGGAGATGAGATTTGCCAGAACCTAATCAAGTCAATGCCAAAAAGGGTTGAAAAGTTTATTCAAAATAAAGGAGGACCCATAGATTATTAAATATCTCAAACTATATTACCTATTATAAATAAATTATACCTCTATTATTCTTTATTTAAAGCTGTTCGGTTATGTTTCTATTGATTACAAGTTGCAGTGAGTCACTTTTTTTTGCACAGAGTTTTTCCCTAAATCTCATTTATATCCAAAATGATAATTATCAGTAGAATAACTGAGGGTGAGTAAACTTTTTTACTAGGTGGTCGGGAAGGGGTCTTTATATTAGTAAGATTATAAATTAGTTTGACCCAAAAACAATAGGCGAAAAAAATATATTAGTAAAAAAAACAGGTGAGTCACTTTTATCGAACAGCACTGTACATTCATTTTATAGATACAAATATTTAGGTAAATGCTCTGTTTATAATAATCAGTATTAACAACATTTACCGGCCTGAATGTCCGACAAATTTTCATAGAAAATATGCCTCCTCCGACAGGAATCGAACCTGTATCCTATACAATTATTTTAAGACATTTTTTATGTTTTATCTATAAAAAGAACGGATAAACATAAAAAATGTCTTGAAATAATTGTCGGACTTTGTCCATTTCATGATATATATATATATATATATATATATATATATATATATATATATATATATATATAAAAGTGGACATGGAAGTCAGCACTTAGAGGCGACAGTCTGTTTCATGCTAGTGCAATCGTCAGGCAACTCGTGCAATCGTCTGTTGCCTGACGATTGCACTAGCATGAAACAGACTGTCGCCTCTAAGTGCTGACTTCCATGTCCACTTTTATATTTACACACGCTCTATCTCTGATATTGAGCACTTTATCCCATAAATATAGCACACTTTAAGACTATATTTCTTCATATATATATATATATATATATATATATATATATATGTATATGTATATATATATATATATATATATATATATATATATATGAGAATCATCAAAAACAAAATAATTAGTACAATAAAGTATGTTCAGTAGATGTTCATATTTCAAATCAAATCAAATTTCTGCTTTCTGTTGAAATTTCTTTCAGACTCAATGAATTACTTAATTATATATATATATATATATATATATATATATATATATATATATATATATAGCAATAATATAATTTACTACCTATTCTGCACAATATGTCCTAATAGTGGATATATTGGCGAATCTGGAACTAATTTTAGATTTAGTTTCAACAACCACAAACTAGACATACGTCAAAACAATCCTCATTCCCCCATAGCTGAACAATTTAATCAATCAGGACACTCATTAGACAACTGTAAATGTATATTGATAGATTCAGGTTTTAGTACAACATACACATGAAGAAAAAAAGAGCAATAGTGGATTTTAAAATTAGACACATATAAACTAGGGTTAAAGAAAGACTTGAGTATTTTAAATCTGTATAAATATTTCAATAGTTAAAAAGATTCTTTAGATATAGTTAAGAAACCTTTTTAAACAACATCTAAAATACTATCGTTAGATTTACGTTAAAAAATTCAAACACAGTTGCATTTCACATCACGTGACGTCCGCGTCCCACGACGGACGCTGTAAACAAACTCCCAAATACAGTTATTCAATTAATTTCTGAGGAAGGACCGAGGTGGTCTGAAATATTAAATATATATAAAAACATATAAATAAATACTTTCGCAAAAAAAGACCCAATTTTTTTACAGTTGTTTTATCTATATTATATACATATCAAGAAAGTATACGTGGCTTCTCATTATGCTATATATATATATATATATATATATATATATATATATATATATATATATATATATATATATATATATATAAGATGTATAGATATTGAAAAGATATATATAGGTTCCACGAAGAAAGAATTTAAAATTAGGGGGCGAAAACACAAAATCTCCTTCAATAATATTAAAAATAGAAATCAGACATCCCTATCTAAATATATTGGGTATTTGAAAGAAATGAATAAAGCACCAACAGTAAAATGGAAAATAATAAATAGAACAAGAACTTGTAAATCCTGGGATGACCCATAATCTTTATGCCTACATGAAAAACTACACATTATTAAGTGTCTAAAAAACGAAAATTTATTTAATTCAAAGACATGAGATAACGGTTTTTTGCCGACACCAACAGACATTCGTCTTAAATAATAAGCTTAATTTTTTTAAAAATTCCAAACTCTATAAACAAGTTCAATTAATGCAATAGGTTTAAAAACTTAACCCAAGTTAAAAAAAAAAAAAAAACCTTTGACTCGTCAACAAAAAAAATTGTAGTTCAATACGACGTATTCATATACAAAAAACCCTTTTAGAAAAAAAAACTTTATGTGTACAAATTCACATTTAACGGCGTAACAAAGTGCCAAAAACTTTCTGTCGTTGAAATAAATCAGACGATATGCATTGAACTGATGTCATCATTCGTTTGAAAAAAGGCACCACGATCCTATCTTGACTTAACCTCTTTTCTAAAGTAACTAATATGTTGATACAATAGTTGTCAGTGAAAATGAATACTCTACCGCCTCTTATTAAAATGATTAGTTTTTTCCATATCCATAGAAATTAATATTACGAAGGTACATGCATATAAAGCTCCGTAAATTTCAAAATTAGTTATTCCAAAAATTTGCTTGAGGACGCAACAGAACTAGGTACTTTAATTTAATTTAATTTCTATAATTGAATTCAAGTTTTAGCTTCTGTTTTTGAAACATGAGAACTCTTATGTAGCTATGGAATCATATTTAAAAAAAAAAGATAATTATGATTTAGGCCCTACTTTTGTATTGAGCCACTGTTTTTTAAAAATAAAAACAGAAATGCTAAAGAACTTTGGATTATTAACCTAACAGTTCTTTCTTATTTTTCTATATATTTACACACACACACACACACACACACACACACACACACACACACACACACACACACACACACACACATATATATATGTACCAATTATTAGCAATTTTCATAAGACAAGAACTTCTAACAAACAATGTAATTCGTTTAGAAATACAACAAACGATTGAGCTTCTTGGAAATGTTAAATTTAACTGACATCCATTAAAACATGGCACGTGGAACTAGAACAGTCTACCCCAGTGAGCGAAATAAAGGGTTCAGTTCGACATTCCAACCACCTGAAGAAGGCCGGAGAGTACAACGACCGAAACGTTGTAATAAATATGGCGACAAAGATGAGGACAATAGTCCGAATAATGTAAATAATGTACATAATACCTCATCTCAGAAATATAGACAGATATTAAATTTAATCATTTAGCTTAAAATTATAGCTAAAATAATAATATTCAAGTTTTTTCATTTTTTAAAAAGATCTTTTTCAACTTTAAGTATTGCGTTTTTCAGACACACAAAAAGCGCGCGTAAGCATGCACCTTAGATAAGAAAAAAATCCCGAACAAGGAAAGAAAAAAAATAACACAAAAGGCAAATATCTCCCTACGCAGTAAATTAAAGTGCTCAACGCGTAGACTACCTAGACAGAGCGAAAAACGCATCAGAATGTCAACACTCTCCCAACGACAGCTCGAATCGCTACTCGAGTTTCACGCTTTCGCGATCTTCAAGCGATTAGAACTCAATTTTGAAAGAAATGGAGCGATAGACAGAGTAAAAAACGCTTAACAACATCAACACTCACCGAAGGACAACTCGCGTCGCTATTCACAATGTGCGTGTGTCTGTGTGTCTGTATGGAAATGATAAGTCATGAGGTAAATTAGGTGAACTGAAAAAAGTCCCTCCAATCCCCAACCACCGGCTTTTTAAATGCTTTCCGCAAAAGACATACGACGAAATAAATTCTGATTTCCCGAGCGGCACACTCTCGTGAAAAATTGTTATTTTTTTCTTTTTTTGTACCAGATGTGCTAAAAGGAAATCTATGATTGTTATTCTTTTACTTCAACCCTATTTTTCCTTACTGTTTGTTCGATGTCGCGTGATAGGCGTAAGAGTTATCGACAGAAAATGAAACCGTTGATCAGTGTTCAAATACCAACGGAGGATCAACAAATATTTAGCTGGACAAACAATGAGGTGAACGTATAAATGTCGCTTTGTGTCAGAATATATTTGGGTCTATAATTTATTTGTTTCATTCACACATACTCCGGCTAAGTGATATCTACATGTACAGACATCTTTCTCCGTCTGTCTGTCAATATCTTGATTTCAGGGTGAGCTAATATCGAAAGCCATGGTAATGTTTTTTTAAAATTTGAAACTCACTCCATGCTTCAAAAGTATGGCCTTGTGTCAGACAAAGTTAAATTTATCTTCTATAAATACCTGTGTGTACATTCTTCAAGTCCTGAATTTCGCTCTAAATCGATAGATAAGAACAGGCTAAGATAGCGAAAGAGATAAAAAGGAGATAGATGAAGAAAAAATAATGAGAGTGCATGTGTAAACTGTGGCTATTACGGCTAATGATACAAGACTCTTCGGTAAATCGAGTTCTCTCATTCACTGTGTGTTTATCGAAAAATAAATACGCTTAAAATTCACCTTCATCCCCGCCAATTCAGTCGAGTTTTGATCCTAGCTAGAGGAAACCGGGCGTCTAACCATACTGATGAGCTGTGATACAGCGAAACAGTCTGTCTGTGGATGACAATATATATATATATATATATATATGTGTGTGTGTGTGTGTGTGTGTGTGTGTGTGTGTGTGTGTGTGTGTGTGTAATTTGGCAGCAACTTTTCTTTTAAACATGTTGTGTTGAATGTCAAAGACAACATAGTCCTGCATATTCTCTTTTGAATTTTCTCATATTTTCTAATGAGACTTTTTATTTGAAAATTATATTGAAATAAATATTGTCCGTAGGATAACCGAGTACTTTCGAACATCATTGTTCATCTTCAGGGTCAATATTTTTTGACAATGTCTTATATATATGTAGAGTCAAATTTTTAAAACATTTGCAAATTGTCTTGTAGCGGAATCATGTTGCTACATTTTATTTTTACAAACTAAATAAACGTTACAAAATCATTTATAAACATACAGACATTAGACGCCTTAAAAATCTTAGAAGCACTACATATTAAAAGCAAAAGACCTCTTATTAATCGCATAGATAACAATATTTCTGGAAACATCCTTCAATGTTTATAATATATTTCTACATAATTAGATACACCACATAACCATTTCCTTTGAACTTTTTAAATTTCATAACGCATTCTTCGATTTTTTGGCTTGTATAATAAAAAAAATCTTTTTCACGCCTTCACATGATTAAAAATCTTCGCCATGCACGTGATAACATCATCGCGTCTTTTGAAATTAAAATGATTTGGACTGCTATCCTCATTGCCATATTCCGTTTCGGCCGTTGTACGCCCCGGCCTTCTTCAGGTGATTGGAATTTAGAACCGAACACTTTATTTCGGCAACTGGGGGTCCATTGTTCTAGTTCCACATTCCATGCCACTCCCGGATGTCTCAGTTATTTCCCTTTAACTCAACTCAAAGTTTTTTGATTCACCACTGCTGTGGCCGGGTACTGACCTCACAACTATTTGGGTCTAGTCACTGGATCTAACCAACGCCTATATCCACCGAGTCTTCAAGGAAATGCCAGTCCGAATATTGTAAATAATCATAATACCTCATCTCAGAGATATAGACAGAGATAGATAGATAGATAGATAGATATTAACAAAAATATCAAGCTAGCTAGATAAGTTAAGGAGACATATATAACCGGAGCTAGCTCCCTAGATAGTTAAAAAAAACAATAAGGTGACAAACATGAATATATACATATATATATATACATACTTTTGGAATTTTTAAAAATCTGTTTTCTCTAGCCACCAAGAAAACAATTGGTGGACTTGAAAGGAATAAAAGTAAAATAAATAGACATAATAAGTCTAAATTAATTAACCAAACATAAATTGAGTATATATATATATATATATATATATATATATATATATGTGTGTGTGTGTGTGTGTGTGTGTGTGTGTGTATTCAAAAATTATAATATAAGTATGTTATAACATCACTACAAAAAATAGCCATTTTCTTTTTAAATATATATATATATATATATATATATATATATATATATATATGTATCTGCGTCTGTTAATATAGAAGGTAGCGAGGAATGGTGTGAGAGACATAGTCGAGTTTAGAGAGGGAAGGGAGAATTTTAAAATTTATTTTTATATTTCTTTATAATACTTAATATTGAGGAAGGAAGGGGTGTAAGGATCAGACATTGACCTATTTAATCGGTCAACTCAACAGAAATTATATGTGGAAGGGGAAGAGAAAAAAGTGGAAAAGAAAAAAGGGAAAAAGAAAAAAGGGGGAAGTAAAGAGAAAAGAGGTTTTCGGAGGAAGAGGGGTGGTATAGCTTTAGCAAATTAGATAAAAACAGATTTTAACGTTTGATAGTAATTTAAATGTTTAAGAACACCAAGAAGAAAACGAGCTGATTTTTAAATGTAGACGTAGAAATCATGTCAACTTAACTCAATACATTTAAAAAAAAGAAACTGTATACGATGGTAAATATTTTCTTTTTTTTTTTGGATATGGATATGTGGATACATGTTTATAAGTATATACATATGTATAAGTGTATATGTACATTTATATATGTATATATATTGTAGGCGCGTATGTAAATATATATATATATATGTATATGTGTATTCGTAATTTTAGGTAGGGATATGTAAATTAGGTACCGCCAACAATTCGGTATACATAAGGTTTAAATGTATTTTTCATAAAGGAAAAATCCTTATAGAAGCTTTCCAACCGCTTCAATTGAAAGCTAAAGGATTAAATTTTCTAATTCCAGAAAAAAAATACTGTGGAGTATTTCAAGTAGAAATTTGAATGATTTTAATCGATGCTTCCGAAAAAAAAAAAAACAACCGAAACGGCCATTTTTAACTTTTTTAGTGAAATGTAAACAAACTTATTTTTCAGTTTTAAAATTCTCGCTAAAATAAGATATACATTTCTGAAAGTTACTTTCGTAAAATTAGCAAATTTAAAGTTAAATTAATTTGTTCTGAAACAAAAATCACTTAAATATAGTATAAAATTTTCTAGACAAACATTTCTTGACCTCAGGGTCTCGTTATTTTCACGTCTCCATCGATAATTTTTGATGACTGAATGTGTTGACAGGTTTAGTATTGTGCATCAAAAGTGACATTTTTTTTTGTTTCTTATAATAATTTAAAATACTATAAAAATTTCTTACATTCTTGAGTTTCTTCATCTCTTTCATTATTTAATAGCTAAGATAATGATAACTAATTTATTAATTATTAATATTAAATTAAGTTATTATATTTTTAATTTAATAACTGCGATAATAACTCATAAAATTATTATTATATTAATAATTAAAATATCTCACTGAGTTATTGTTTAAATTGATAAATGGGATAATCTTATTATCTCAATTTAATTTTTAATTTAATAACTGATAGTGAGATAAGACCTTTACATATCAAGGGGCTTTGCCCAAGGAGGAGACAAGCTTTGAAACACGTGACCTTTTAACCATAATGTTACTTATGAGATATCATACAAACAAAAAAATTAAACATTTTGACGCACAAGAAAAAATCTTTTTAATTATTGTAAAAAGTTTTGGTAGCATTATTTGTATTAAGCTTTTAATTTTCGCTTAGTGAATATAGTCTTCACTTCAAAACTTAATAATCGACTCAATCCGCTGCATGAAAGAATTTTAAGACATTTTTTTAAATTAAAGAAAAAAATGAAAAAACAAAAAGAAAAATTAAAAGATAAATGCAAACAATTCTTGTAAAAATTCTTTGTTCATCGAAAAAAAAATTTTTCTTCAGATAATAATGTCCTAAATGTATATTATTTATAAAAGCAAATAAAGGCCTATCTAATTTGATAATTAGATAGTTTGTTGCATTTTATATTTTACGATTTGGACCAGATTTTTTTAAATGTTGGCATTTGTTGGGAAAAAAATTGATTATTTAACTTCTCCAAGGAGTCCTGCTTATAAAAATAAAGTTTGCGAACTCTTTGAAATTCTATAAAATTTCATGAAATTACTTTATGGGGGGGGGGGGTAACAGATGTAAAAAAAAATATATATTTTTACTAAGATTTTCTAAAAATAAAAATTTCAAAAATAAATTCATTCATTTTGGAATAAGTCCTGAAAGTTTCATTTAAATTAGACAATTATTTGATTTTTGCAATAATTTCAAAATTAATGGGTTTCCCCCCGAAAATGCTACACTAAAAATGGCGATGACCACAAGTTGTACGGTTTTAACAAAAAAAAAAACGAGATTTTTTACCCAAATTTAAAACGTGTTAAAAAGAAAAAAATTTTTTTAAATATTTAAAAAATACTTTTTTTTTAATAATAACAAGCATTTTTTTAAAAATAATAACATAAAAATTTTAATGATGAATCTTTGTTTTTATTAAGTTTCGGACCTGTTATCATTATGCTATACTAATTTTTTAGCGAATTGTTGGAGGTACCTATGTTTTGATTCATGTATATGGGGTTGCATATGTGTTTGTATATGTATATGTATATATGTATTTATGAGTTCATATATGCAAGATGTGTGAATATATATGTGTGGGATATAGTGGCATGCAGATATATGCATACATAGGTATAAATGGGTGCAGGTTTTTCTTTATATATATATAGAGAGAATTCTAATGGAAGAACATTAAATTCTCTTAACGTTTATTCTTACTTTGTCCTTAAATATTTTCTAATTAGAATTGTAAGATTGGAAATTTTACTTATCTGGAGATAATCTCAATTTAAATTGATCATTTAGATTTAAATTAAAATATGTTACTCCTTACCTATTAGTCTTGATGTTAAAAATATTAAAATTAAATATATTTTAAAAAATTTAAACACTTAATTCACCACCTAACATTAAATGTAAAATTTAAGGAAAAAATTTAAATAGTTATAAATATGAATCTGCGTATAAATAGGTATAAATATGAATGTGTGTGGAAATTTGTAAATGTATGTGTAGGTATTTGTATATGAATGTGCATATATGCCGGTGCATATTGATATATGTGTGTGTGCTTATGTGTGTAATTGCATATGTACATGAATGTATGTATATGTGGTTCTTGCATAAATATGTATGTGGTATATATATGAAGAAACGAATTTCTTTTACTATTATCTTCAAATCTTACTCCATCTTGAATTGAAACCTAAACTTTGAGTAAGAAATATTACCCATCTAAAAATAGCTACAAATTACATTCATGAATTAGACTCAAACTGATAAAGATGTTACCTTAACAGTCTTTCACAATATTAAAATATTACTTTTAGTAAACTCTTATATTTTTTTTATTATTCGTTTATTAATATAGTATTCAACTCATTAGATCCCGAATTTATTTGTAGAGATGTTGAATATTTAAATTGCTAACAAGCATTAAATTAATTTCTTCATGGAGTTTTTAAACATTTAAATTACAATCAAACGTTCAAATCTGTTTTTATCTAATTTGCTAAAGCTATACCACCCCTCTTCCTCCGTAAACCTCTTTTCTCTTTACTTCCCCCTTTTTTCCCTTTTTCTCCTCCCCTTCCCCATATCATTTCCGTTGAGTTGACCGATTAAATAGGTCAATGTCTGACCCTTACCCCCTTCTTCCTCAATATTAAGTATTATAATAAAAAGAAATATAAAAATAAATTTTAAAATTCTCCCTTCCCTCTCTAAACTCGACCATGTCTCTCACACCATTCCTCGCTACCTTCTATGTCAACTTATATAAGCTTAATACTGTCCGTCAAAAGTGTAAATTTTAATTTCATTTTTCGTTTCACCTTTTGAAAGTGATGTCTGAAGATCCATGGGCAGTTAAAAGCCCTTGGTGAAATAAACTATTACAATGGAGCCTTAAAGTGGTCTGTTTTTCTTTAAATTATTAGCTCTGAATTAATATTGATTTCTCAGGATTTAATCCTCCTTGGTATTATCCATACGGATTACCAAGATTTTCGTTACTTATATATACATACATATATATATATATGTACTGGGCTCACCCGTCGTTTATGACGTATGTGGGTCAAGTATCTCAGTTCTTAGAAGCAACAGCCAAACTAACGTCACATATCATTTGATTCGATTAGTGAATGCTTGTGCAGAACCCACCACACTTTTTGAAAGAGCCGAATACAGAGACCTGGTGCTAATTGTGCCACAAGTTCCCCAAACGACCCTCCACAAGTTTTGAATTCAGAGCTGCCTTTCTCCAACACCGGTTGCTTCCCAAGGCTAAATGACTCAGAACCCATCACTCCATAGAGACGAACATAAACCCTTAAATGCTCTCTTCTTGATGGCTATTTGTTCGCTAACTGCTGTTGTGTTGATGTTGTTTAGCGGCATATCAACACCTACATGAGTTATTTAATGCCAAAATCTAAATATTTTGAACGCAGTTGTATTCCTTCAAATACAGATAAAATGTATTGTTGGTAATTTACTATAAAAATTTATTACTAGTAATATTTTTTTCAGAAATGTATTCCTGGTAATATTTTTTCAAAAAATTTTACTTTTTTAAAAATGTACTGCTGGTAATATTATTTTTCAAAAAAAAAAATTGTTGCTATTAAAACTTATTTTTATTCTCTCGTAGTGTTTTGACCCCTTTTAGGGTGTTAATTATTTACCCATAGCTGGGACCCTAGCAGGTGCTACCACCCTGGTTCAGAGTGTACCTTGGAATATCAGAATTCAGAGGTTGTTCTACGGTCCTTAAATTTCTTGATTAGAGAGCTTGCTGTCGGATGTAGTTTATCGTCTCAACCAGGATACGGGTGTAGTTTATCGTCATACCCAGGGTGGTTTTTCTTCGGACAAAGATGTAAAAAACAAAACAAAACGACTTGACTTGTATGGGATTCAGATAGAAAATGGCTCACCGTTTGGGAGAATTGTGGAAATGTTTTAAGTCTCCCTGTTCCAATGTAATTGCACGAATTTAGTTACTAATTGGCAATTTAAAAAAAAAAACTTAATTAAAACTTGTTTTCTTTTGAAACTTATTCTTTATAAAGTCAAAAGTAGCCGGGACCCAGTGAGGATCAAACTCACTACTCTAACGAGACAAGCCCGCTAGAGATTACATCATGTCGGTTCCCAAGCAAAGTACGATACGATTTCTAATATTTAAGATTGGCAATCCCTATCGCCACTTAATAGACTCTCGTAGCACAATCTTCCAAGGTCAAATTTCCCCTAATTCGGCTCTGTACGAGAAATATAGATAATGGATGCTCGAGAAGTAAAGGTACAGATAGACACATATCAGCCACAACAGACCTTTTAAAAGCCGTAAACATAAAGTAACAATGGTGGTATGTAAAGTTCTTGTAACTGCCAGAATAGCCTTAATATTTAGCGCATGCGTATGCGATGTTACAACAAATATGTTTGTCGCCATAAAACAATGGACAAACACAGAATTTTATACAGTAATAAGATTTTTGCATGCTAAGGACAAAATTCCAATTCTGAGTCCCAAAGAAACAGACTTAAAAGTATATGTTCCATCTCATAGGCGTTTTTCTGCTTTTTGAAGGTTATAGGGGAGGTGATAGAGACTTTCTGGTCAAAGCTGATGAGAATTGGTAGCTAATATTACTCCAGAGACAAAGGTTGAATCGTCTATCGTCACCGACCGCTACCAATAATTAAAATTTCACTATTTAGTGAAGAATTTAACAGCGATTGTGTTCAAGAGCAATACAACTGCAGAAGGATATGTTTTATAGACTACTAAAAGACTTTTCGACAAAGTACGTCACAAAAATCTGCTTATTAATGTTGACATATTCAGGAAAGACAAATAATAATAATATTGGCAGCAAACTGCCTGCATAGGGACAGAAAAAGAGTTCAGCAGACAGAAAGAGGTGAAAGACAAGAATGTCTATGCTCACCGGACTTAATCAACCTATACAGCGAGGCAATTTTGAGAGAATTAGAAGTCCTACCAGGATTCATTATTGGTGACCACAATCTTAACAACATAAGATATGTAGATGACACGGTGCTGATAGCAGATACGGAAAGGAAAGTATAAAATTTCCTACAGAATATAGTGAAGGAAAGTGAGTAGAAAAGGCGAAGCATAAACTATATATATATATATATATATATATATATATATATATATATATATATATATATATATATATGAAGAAATATAGTCTTAAATTTTTGACAAAAAATAAAAATATAAATAAATAAAAACAAGCAAAACAATTTGACCCAAATAAATAAGCAAATAAACGACTTCCGATAAATGACCGCCATAATAGACTACCAACAATAAGCTATATAAACAAATTTTTTTTTAAATAAAAAATACCGATCAATATAAAAAATAAATAAATAAATATATAAGATAAAAAAAATAAAAAAATAAAAAAAAAGGAAAATAATTTGACATAAATAAATAAACAAATAAGCGACTTCCGGTTTAAAGTAACCGCCAAAATAGACTACCCACAATGCACCACTGACCCTTATATATAAATAGCCGAGAAAAATAACAGCACTAGTTGCCTGACGATTGCACTAGGATGAAACAGACTGTCGCCTCTAAGTGCTAACTTCTATGTTCACTTTTATATATATATATATATATATATATATATATATATATATATATATATATATATATATATATATATAAACAATAAAAAAACATAATGCATGATCATCAGACCAAAATGCAAATTACAGGTCGTGGATACTAAAATCAGGCAGCTACAGCGATTTAAATATCTGGGAAGTGTTCTAACAGAGGCTGGAAAGTATGACACTGAGATCCGAAGACGTATTGGGATGGTTAAACATACATTCCAAAAACTATGAAGATTATTGAGAGATAGAAAAATTTCGTTGGAACCAAAGAAAAGAATACTGAACTGTTACATGATATCTGTCCTCCTGTAGGGCAACGAATGCTGGACAATCTCCTCAACGATGAGGAAGAGACTTAATGCAATAGAAATATGGCTCGATAGAGAGCTGAGCATCAACATGGTTTTAGAGAGAATGGAAACAAAAAGGAAACTTATACTTAATAGTAATTTTCCAAGCGTAGCTTGGATGTGGCACAAGTCCGAAAGTAAGGGACGCCCAGTGAGGATCGAACTCACTACTCAGACGTAATTGTTCTAGCGAGACAAGATTGCTAACCATTACACCACCTCAAGGGGCCAAATTATAACTAATATCAAGAAGAGTCAGTTGAAATTTCTACGACACGTAATGAGAAAAAAATGGTTTGGAAAATCTGATACCCACGGGACAGAGGGACAGAAGAAAGCAGAACGTAACAGACTTGATGGGATTGAGCAAATGGATGACAGAACAGGGTTTGGGAGAAATAACAAGACAAAACTTATTAAGAGCTACAAGCGATAAGGAGATGTGGAGGGCCATGATCACCTATGTCCTAAATGCACACGGAACATAAAAGAAGTTCTAAGAGACAGGAGCTGTGTTATTCGTGGACTTAAATCTGTAAGGCCAGACTTCTTGTTTTTGAGTAAAACCGACAGCCAGGTCAGTTACCGAGTCCATATTACAGATGTCTGCTCAACCAGCATCTACCACCTGTGCTGTACACTGCCACAACGCTGAACAGAACCTAGTTACAGTTTCTGGGAGAGAGAGAGGGGGAGAGGGAGGGAGAGAGGGTGAGAGAGAGACAGAGAGAGAGGGAGAGGGAGAGAGAGAGAATATAAGCTTGATCAATGTTAGGAACAAGATTAGTACGTTCAAACCCTCGGTCACGATGACTTATGACTTCGTGCTACCACAACCATTGACGGCTTCCGAATGGTTCTTTCTCGTCAGTTTCCCTCACAAGTCTTCTGTCAACACGCGATATGGTTTTCAGGTATTTTCGCAAAGGTGCCGCGCACTGAGATCACCTCCCCAGGTCGATAAAATAAAAAAAGTTAACTTACTGACTAATCGACTTTCGTGAGATTCGAACTCGAGTCTTATGCGCAGAAACGAAACATTCTAGTCACGCGCCAATAGAAAGTTAACGCAGTAAAAAAAAAAAAAAAACATTGACTAAGATAAACAGTTCGTCGAAATTAGGTCTGCGTATGAGTGGTCATCCTGGAGAACAAAAAATCCATCCTATATACGGTTAGCCTGTCGAAATAGTGACTCTAGCGACAAGGTTGTGATATTTTACATCCAGTGTATAGTTTGAATTGGTTCCTTTAGATAATAGTCCCATTGAGTTCCTTAAACGTCATTTATCATAAAAACAATGCCACAAGTATAAACCCACGCATGGGTCACTTGATACCACGATCTTTGAAGTGAGTATTTATATATTCTGTCATTTATGGAAAACGCGCATCACTCTCGATGAGGACGACATGAAAAATCAACATCATACTACAGGTATACCACGACCTACGTCATCTGATATACACCACCATACAATCAAATGGTTAAAAATAAATTAGGACAAAAATTCGTTACATTAATTGATAAACATTTTCCTAGTGACAGTAAACTCAGTACAATTTTAAATAAAAATACCCTTAAATTAAGTTACAGTTGTACTGAAAACTAAGAAATGATTATTAAGAAACATAATGCTAATATCTTGAGTAAACACTTAGGCTAAAATAAAAAAAATATAGATTCTAAAATAAAAGGAATTGAAGATAAAGAAAAATTATGTAACTGTAGAAATCCTCAAAACTGTCCTTTTAATAATAAATGTTGTATTGAATCACTAGTTTATCAATGCAGTATTTCTTCCATTGAACATCCAGACATAGTTAAATTCTGCATTGAATGCACAAAGCATGAATTCAAGGGACGATAGAGCCAAAGTCAATTGTCCTTTAAAAATGGTTAATACCGAAATCAAACGTCCCTATCTAAATATTTCTGGCACTTAAAACAAACCAATAAAACACTAACAGGAAATTAATAAGATCTAGAGCTTGTTGTTTATTAAATGACCCATGTCCTTTGTGCATACATGAATCATTAAACATTAATAAGTTTCTGAAAAATAAAAATTTACTTAATCAAAGAAAGGAAATAGCTATTCTTTGCAGACACTGTCAAATATTTTCCTTAAATAATGTTTAAATTTGAAAAAGAGATGAAAGATGAAACATACATATTTATACTTGATCTTTGATCGATAATTTAAAAAAAAATACGAATTCTTGTAAAAAATAACATATAGTCTATTAGATATTAGAAATAGAAAAAAAATTTAAATTTGTAGAAATAGATTTTAAATATTAAAAATACGACTTACTCATATTCAGACGACCTTTCAAGAAATGTTTGTGCATGAATTATAAAATAAGCGGCGAAATAAAAATGCCAGAAATTTTTATCATTGAAAAAGACATTCGACACCCGAAAAATGGGTGTCATTATTTGTGAGCAGACACCACTAGCCCACCTTGAGTAAATAGCAGGACAGATTGGGTTCTATAGCCTTGAATGGCAACTGAATTCAAACCCGGAGTAGAGCCCCGAAGGCGGATGGACGTCACTTTGTGCTACCTTCCGGCAACTCCTGCAGCCGCGTTGGTACCAAACTGTATTGGTTTATCCTCTCCTTTGGGCTCTGCTAGCAAGGCCGAGAAGGTGGGGGGTAGACATCTGGGTAGCCCTAGTTCTCCATATATCTCGCCCACCGCGCTACTCTCGAGAGGGACGGATGCCGACGACTGTGTCAGTCATTTTTTCATTTAAGCAGGTATTACATAGGGATTGTTAACCATCTACTAGTGTTTATTCAACATCCACAGGGCCCTGTGGTTTATACTGCAACTATGCTGAGCAGACCTTAGTTACAGTTTCTGGGAGAGAGCGTGTTATCTAGCGTGTTCAACAATTTGAACAAGGCCAGCACGATCAAACTCTCGGCCACGATGACTTGTGACTTCGTCCTAACACAGGGTTCCGACCAAATTTCACTCACAATGCTTGGGTCAACCCGTGGTATGGTTTTCAGGCACTTTTCAAAGGTGCCGCACGCTGGGATCGACTGATAACATCAGGAATTTGGAGTCTCAACGTCCCCAAATAAGCAATAACATATAGGCATATAGATATAACGTGTGTGTGTTTTCTTTGTGGATCAATATAGGTCAATCTACGCTTATGTTGCTGGTATATATATATATGTGGAATGTTTTCTCGCTCTACTCGAAGTAATGTTTGTGACCATATCACAGGGAAATTGGCAGGTGTACAAAACTGTAATGTTAATATACATTTGCCGGGAGGCATGGGTTCAGGTGGGTGGCAGAAAGAGGGTTAGAAAATGACGTTAGATGGAGGGGAAGACCAGGTTGGGAACGGCCGTCACAAAATCGACGAGTAGGTCGTGTCACGGTGTGTATTTGAGGGGAAAATAGACATGGAGGAGAAAAAATATGAGAGAAGTTAAACTGGAAAAAATGGAGACGGAAGTGAAAAAAAAATATGGACGGAAGTGAAAGAAAGAGACGCGAATGCAATTTGCAATTGGACGAAAGAAGGAAGTGAATGATTTTCTGGAGAAGCAGTTGAAGAAAACGTAGAAGAGAATGAGAAAAAGTAGAAAAAGTAGAAAAAAAGAAGAAAAATAAAAGAAAACAACACGGATAGGGAGAAAAGATAAATGAAGAAAAAGAAAGTAGAGAAAAAGAGAAAAGATGATGGAAGAGAAAGAAGAAGACGAAAGAAAAAAGAATATATGAGTAAATATGAAAGAAAAAATGAATGAAAAAGTTGAAAGAAACAAAGATGAATGAAAAAGATGAATAAAAATGAATAAGAAGATTAATGAAAAAGTGAATGAAAAAATGAATGAAAAATGAATGAAAAAATGAATGAAAAATGATATAAAAATGAATGAAAAAATGATTGAAAAATGAATGAAATGAATGAAAAATGAATGAAAAATGAATGAAAAAAAGTAAAGAATAAAAAAAATTAATTAAAATCTCCAGACATACTGGGTTGTAGATTAATATTCTTATGTTTTTATTATTATTATTTCATTTAGATTCTTCGACTAGTTTCGGCCAAAATGGCCATCATATATATAAGCGATATATATTGTTTATATAACAAGAACTGTATTGGAGATATTATATGAACAAGTGTGGAAAAGTTTAGTTGTGACGCGTTTCGTCCTTCAGGACTTCATCGGACTAAATTTGTTCTGTTGATAGGACTACAAATAGTGCAACAGAAGGGTGCTGGGAAATTTAGATTTTTTTTATCTAACCAAATTCACATAGAGTCGTTTTCCTTTTTTTTCCATCACTTTTCTAAGTAGGTATTCCAGACTGTGATATTAGAAGATCAGCCACAATATTTCACCATTAATGACATCGTCTAATATCAAAAATGAGATGGCAAGAAAAAGAAAATGACTTTAAGTAAATTCGGCTGATAATAATAAAATAAAAACCTAAAATTCTCAGCACTCCTCTGTTGTGCGCATGTGTAGTCCTATCAACGTAACACACACGCACACACACACACACACACACACACACACACACACACATATATATATATATATATATATATATATATAAAATTGAACATTGAAGTCTACACTTAGAGGCGACTGGCTGTTTCATGTTAGACGCAATCGTCAGGCCATGAGTGCTATTTTCTTCACGGCTATTCATATATACAGATCAGTGGTTCATTGTGGGTAGTCTATTTTGGCGGTTATTTTGCCGGAAGTCGTTTAATTGTTTATTTATTTATCTATTTGGTTTATTTTATTTGGCTTGTTTTCATTTATTTTTATTTTTTATTTTTATTTCTTATCATATATATTTATTTATTTTTATTTTAATCGGTGTTTTTATTAACGTAGTAAAAATTTGTTTATATCGCTTATTTAATGGTTTTGTTTTGGTTTGCGAACATAATTAAAGCTATTTATTCAATTTTGGGGTTGATTGCTTTAGTTTATTCTAACTATTAATTTGGTGGGAGGAGTTTATAATTTGTTTACTTATTTGGATTTACTTGTTTTTTTCAAACGGTTAACTTATCGGGATCCATTTGTTAGTTTATTTATTTATTTATCTGGATTAATTTAGATTAATTTATTTTACTTGTTTTTTATTATTCATTTATTTACTGTATATTTTGATTTACTCTTTTCGGTTTTCGATATTTTAGTAACGAAGTATTTTATTTTATTTTGTTTTATTTTCTATCGTTATATAAGAGTTATGCGTGTGTTTTTCGTCCGATTATATATATATATATATGAATAAAAAGAAAAAAGGAAAAAACATTCTTAGCCGATGCGTTTCGTCCTCAGAGTGACTTTATCATTTGCATTGATAAAGTCCTTCTGAGAACGAAATGCATCCGCTAAGAATGTTTTTTTTCTGTTGTCTTTTTATTCATTACAGATACACACTATCGGAAAATAATTTACGCTCACACACACACACACACACACACACACACACACACACACACACACACACACACACATATATATATATATATATGCTCTAGTACCATATATATATATATATATATATATATATATATATATATATATATATATATATATATATATATAGTGTATTAGGGCAGCAGATCATTACTTAAACATATATTATTAAATGTAACAGACAATGAATGTCTATCTTGTTGGATCATGAGACGTTCTAAAGTTCGTATGTTTGCTTTAATTTCTGGTGAAAATAAAGACAAAAATTGTACAACATTTGGTTATTTTTTTATTAAGCTGGTCCTAAGTCCTAAGTAATTATTTTTATTTAAAAAAATCAACAGTGCTCGATTCAAAACCGTAGAGCATAATATTGTAATTATTCTCTATATTAAAAATATGGTTCCATAGCTACACAGGAATTACCACGTTTCAAAACAGAAACTAAAATTCTAAATTTAATTATAAAATTTAATTTAAAATCCCTAGCTGCGTCCCATTCTGATGCGAATTTTGGAATAAGAAGAAAAAAGAAATTTACTTCATTTATAAGCACAAACTTAATCTTTTAAATTATTAAGGTTACGGACAATTCAATCATTTTGATAAAGGGTGGTTGGGTTTTAATTTCCCTAGACTACTTATGTATCAAATATAAGTTACTTTCAAGATCAGGTTAAGTTAAGGTGGGCTAGTGGTGTCTGCTAACAAATAATGACACCCATTTTTTCGAGTGTCGAATGAGTTTTTCAATGATACAAATTTCTGGCATTTTTATTTGGCCGCTTATTTTATAATTTATACACAAACATTTCTTGAAAGGTCGTTTGAATATGAGTAAGTCGTATTTTTAATATTTAAAATCTATTTCTACAAATTTAAAATACTTTTCTATTTCTAATATCTAATAGACTATATGTTATTTTTTACAAAATATCATATTTTTAAAAACATCATTGATCAAAGATCAAGTATAAATATGTATGTTTCATCTTTCATTTCTTTCAAAATGAAACATTATTTAAGGAAAATATTTGACAGTGTCTGCAAAGAATAGTTATTTCATTTCTTTGATTAAGTAAATTTTTATTTTTCAGAAACTTATTAATGTTTAATTTTTCATGTATGCACAAAGGCCATGGGTTTTTTAATGACCAACAAGCTCTAGATCTTCTTATTAATTTCCATTTTACTGTTGGTGTTTTATTGGTTTGTTTTAAGTGCCATAAATATTTAGATAGGGACGTTTGATTTCGGTATTAACTATTTTTAAAGGACATTTGCTTTTGGCTCTATCGTCCTTTGAATTCATGCTTTGTGCATTCAATGCAGAATTTAACTATGTCTGGATGTTCAATGGAAGAAATACTGCATTGATAAACTAGTGATTCAATACAACATTTATTATTAAAAGGACAGTTTTGAGGATTTCTACAGTTACATAATTCTTCTTTATCTTCAATTCTTATTATTTTAGAATCTATATATATTTTTTATTTTAGTGTTTACTCAAGATATTAGCATTATGTTTCTTAATAATCATTTCTTAGTTTTCAGTACAACTGTAACTTAATTTAAGGGTATTTTTATTAAAAATTGTACTGAGTTTACTGTCACTAGGAAAATGTTTATCAATTAATGTAACGAATTTTTGTCCTAATTTATTTTTAACCATTTGGTTGTATGGTGGTGTATACCAGATGATTTTTCTCTTTCTGTTTTTTCTATGGTGTCCATTTTTATTTTTTTATAATTCAGTTTTGTCATTTATAGCCAATATTCTTTAGGGCTATATTGTAGAAATTACTATGTTCAAAGAATATTTTCTCATTTGATGAATACTTATTCACTTTTCGATAGATAAAGGTATATAATTATAATATGTAATTATAATATGTAATTAAATATATATACATATATATATATATATATATATATATATATATATATATATATATATATATACACATATATATATATATAAACATATACATATATATATATAAATATACATATATATATATATATATAAACATATGCATATGTATATATATATATATATATATACGTGTGTGCGTGTGTATTAATGGCTGACTGTTCATATCTAGGTATGTCTGTTTGCTATGGTGAATATTCAATCCCTGTTGCAGACGCCTGCTCGGGCACATTTTTGTGTGTTTGACACCCACAGAGCCCACATAATTTTTTTACTGCAATTATGCTAAGCGGACCTTAACGCAACTTGGAGAGGGCACAACTAACGTGACCAAAAATCTGAATAGGACCAGCACGCTTAAACCCTCGGTCACGATGACTTCTGACTTCGTGCTAGTGCTACCACCGACGGCTCCCCATTTAGTTACGTCTGCCCAATTCTATTCACAAGGCATTGGTCAACACATGTTATGGCTTTTAGGCATTTTCCAAATGTGACGCAATCTGGGGTCGCCTTCTCCAGGCCGATAACATCATGAAGTTACTTTCCTGACAAATCGACCATGGTCGGATTCGAACCTGAGTCACATGGTCGGATATATATATAGAAAGAGTCATGCTATCGGTGGGTGATAATATGTACAACGCAGTCTTCAGGTGCTGAGTATAGACTGGCTGTTACGTAATTTAAATTTTAAAAAATATATCTGGTATCATAATGTTAGCGTAGATATATATTATATTGGGATTGCAGTTTTTTAATTAAAAAAATATATTTGGCATGTTAAATAAACGGGATTTGTATATATATATATATATACATATATATATATATACATATATATATATATACATATATATATATATATACATATATATATATATATATATATATATATTTATATTTGAATTGATATGTTTAACGTTCTTTTTATAGATAGAAGTATTTAAATACTTGTATCTATAAAAAGAACGTTAAACATATCATAAAATATATATATATATATATATATATATATATATATATATATTTATATGCGAAAAAAATTAAAGACTTTTTAATTTTAGAATTGTGATTATCATTTTTTCTTATTAAAGGGAGATTACATGTTCCTTCTTTATATATATATATATATATATATATATATATATATATATATATATAAAACAAAAATAGGTACCTCCACTTATACGCGGAAGAAACAGCATAGCATGCTGAAAACAGGCCCTAAACTCAATTAAAACAAAGTTTTGTCATCAAAATATTTATGTTATTATTACGAGGAAAGACCAAATTATTTTTTTTATCATTTTATTAAATTTTTTAATCCTTTCTAGCACGTTCGAAATTTTGGTTCAAATCTTTAGTTTACGCCAGCAGTGGACGTAATAATAACGATTATTTTTGTTTGCGCTGATGAAAAGTAAACTGACTTGGAGATTTTTGCAAAAATAAACTAATTGCTGAATTTTAATGAAACTTTCAGGACATATTCAGAAACGAATGAAATTATTTTTTTAATTTGTTTTTTTTTAGATAATTTTGATAAAAAATATTTTCTATATATATGTTACCACCTACTTATATAATTTCATGAAATTTCGAGAAATTCAATTTTCAGGACGGAGATTTTTTTTATTTGTTAAAAGCAGGAATTTTGTAAATGAGACACACCTTTCACCGAAAATCTGCTCTAAATTGCAAAATGAAAAATGCAATAAATCTATGACATCATTAACTTTAAAAAAAGCTTTTAATTGTTTTGATAAAAAAGATTAATTAAGGACACTATTGTCTTAAGAAGAATTTTTTTTTCGATGAATAATTAATTTTTATAAGATATGTTATTTTTGTTTTAAAAATTTTTAATTAAATAATTTGTAATATTAAAAAATCGTTTAAAATTCTGCTTAAAGCGGCGGTTTGGTGATATTGTTAAGTAAAAAGTACATTTACGAATCAAAAATTGAAAAGGTCATAACAGTCGTTTGTACCGAAATATTTTTAAAAATTAAAAAAAATTCTAAGTGTATAAACGTCCCCAATTTCTAAGTATGGTAAGCCATAAATGATATCCTTTAAAAGGTCACGTGATTTAAGAGTCATCTGGCGCTCTGTAATTCTTTCAAGTTCATTATTCAGTTCTTTGCAAATCATCCTTTCAAAATTTCAATTTTTACTTTTTTTAATTAACAAACAGTTTTATTTTAGCTATTTTAGTTTTGGTCATATTTCAATTATTAATATTTCTGTTTAAGTTAGTAAACTTAAGAACCTATAGACGAAATCCAAATTTCATAAAGCATTTTCTAAAAGTCAAAATTATTAGAATTAAACAACAAAAAAAAAAGCGTTCCCTTAGATTTTCGCAAATTCATATCAATTCTGGTCATCCATACTAGATGTCATCACATCGGAATTTGTCGATACAATTCAAAAAAGTTCAGAAATGCTTGTATATTACTTTTTTGTGCTATAAGTAAGTAATGTTTATTTCAAATCAGATTAAGTTTAAATTTGCTAATTTTACTCAAATAACGTGTAAGAAATATATATTTTAAAAAGATTTTTAAAACCGATAATTTTGTTTTGATTACAAATGTCTTAAAATTAAGAATATGGTCGCTAGTAAGAACATTTTCTGAAATCGTCCAAAAAATTGAAATTCCGATCTATATAATTTCTACTTGAAATACACCAGAATATTTTACTTACGGGAAATAGTAAATTTAATCATTTAGCTTTCAATTAAAGATAAAAATAAATCTTCAAGAAGACCTTTACATTTGTAAAAATTAATTTTAAACCTTAAAATTAAATTTAAATTAAAATGAATTTAAATTTATATATTCACTTATATATATATATATATATATATATATATATATATATATATATATATATATATATATATATATATATATATATATATATATATATATATATATATATATTAAAGGTAATGAATCAATTGGTAAATAATCCAAGTGGATCCTAGTAATATAAAATATTAAAACTGGCCCACAAAAAGAACTCAATGTATTTATTATTACAGAGCAAATATATATATATATATATATATATATATATATATATATATATATATATATATATATATAATATCCATTGATAATTATTAGGGATAATTAAACCTTATATTGAAATTTTTATTTGTCTTTCTTCCTCTTTAAATATTAAATATTTTTTCCTTTTCTTTTTTTCCTCTCCCTTTTTTCTTTCGTCGGTATAAATTGATTCCATTTATTAAAAAACTTCACCCATAAGAAATGAATATTTGTATATTCATGAAATAAATTATAACCGATTGGATTTTTAAGGATCGTCTTTACTTATTATATATATATATATATATATATATATATATATATAGAGAGAGAGAGAGAGAGAGGGGGGGAGAGAGAGAGATAGATAGACGGCGGATTTTCTCATTTACTTGTATGTATCTCACCATGAGGTAATATTTCGCTGGTTAATCTAGCAATCTGTTACTCTCAAATGGTGAATTCTTTCCCCATTATGACTGATATTTATTGGACTTGTGTCAAACTAATAATCGTCAATTTCTCTTCGCACACGAAAACTTTTCAGAACGCCAAAACAATTCGTTCCTGTTGGAGATCAGCTAAAACCAAACGCTTTTGTTCTTTACTTCCTCAACTACAATCTCCGTTCGCCGTAGATAAGAGCTCATGAGCAAGTCTTTTTTATCTTGCACTGGAATCATCGGTTCTCAGTAACACTTGAAAAAATATCAGTTCATTATACGGCTGTTGGGTCTCCATGAAGATTGGCAGCGGTTGTAGTAGTTCTGGGATATTTCTGTTTGTGTAGGTGAGGGAATGATTTGGCAAAATGTTCACTCTTTTTTCTTTCTTCATAAGTAAACATTTTGTTATGGTAGGGAAAGAGCACAGGGAAGAAGAGGTTCAAGACCCGCCCCAGCATATTAGCGAAAACTTAATATAAACAGCCTCTCTCTCTCGCTCTCTCTCAGTTTTTTTTTCTTTTACGCACACACAAATTCTTTCTTTCTTTCTTTCTCAAAATATCCATTCTTTCTTTTTCTTGTTATTCTTTCTTTCTTTCTTTCTTTTAAAAATTCATCCTCTCTCTTTCTATCTTTCTTTTTAAAAATCCATTCTTTCTTTTTCCTGTTATTCTCTTTCTTTCTTTCTTTCTTTCTTTCTTTCTTTCTTTCTTCTCCATTCATTCTTTTTTCTTGTTATTCTCTTCTTTTTTCTTTCTTTCTTCCTTTCTTTCTTTTTAAAAATAATTCGTTCTTTTTCTTTTCTTTCTTTCTTTCTTTGTTTACTATTGCTGTCTTTCTTTTACTACCAGTCTTTCCTTCTTTCTTTATATATACATATCTACAGTTATTATTTACTCATTTACACTTAAGATTAGTACAACGCTACAAATATAGGGCAAACTTACTATTTAATAGCAATGAGCAATGAAACTAATTTACTCTGCATTTCCATACCACACAGACACACAAGCACAATCACATACACGTACACATACACACAAAAAAGCACAAACACAACACACACATGTTTTGAATTACTATGAAAACGAAAAAGGTGCGCATGTCCTATATAATGTGTAATTTTCGATATGGCAGTGAATGCGGGACAATTTCGTCACAAATAAAGAAAGAAATTTAGCAATCTATATACGGTACTACCGATAAACTCTAAAATTTTGTGGGTACGTAATGAATGAAAGGGGTATTGGAGAATACACACACACACACACACACACGGAACACCGACTCAAAATGCAGGGGAAAGCAACGTGTAAACTATTTGGCAATGTTGTGCAAATTGTTGAGTATTATAAAGACGATTGGCATCTCGTTGCAAAAATGACATTCATATTTACGCTAGATGTTGGTCGATAATGCAATTGTACTCTGTCAACCCAACTATGAAGAAAAAAAAACGATAAAATCTTCTGGAAAAACTTCAGATGAAAGAAAGATAGCCCACATCAATAAAATATGTTTCGATCAGCAACTGCGTGTGTTAAAATGCTTTCAAACTGTAAGGTGATTTTAGCCATATGATATTAAAATCTATTTCACAACCATTGTATCTTCGAACAGTAAACATTAGAAACGCTATATCGGATTATTATCGATTTCCAACTTTTTTTGCAGGTTGAAAGTACACGGAATGTAACATACAATTTCGGCAATTTCTTTATATCGGAAGCTCATGAAAGATTGAAATTAAGTTCATATATATATATATATATATATATATATATATATATATATATATATATATATATATATATACATATATATGATTCCAGAAATATTTTTCAACTTATTCAAGATGATCTTCGCCGTCTCTAAACTTAATAATAATTAGACACGATTTGGACAATTTTGCTGTTATACCCCGTACATATATATATATATATATATATATATATATATATATATATATATATATTGTGTATTTATGCAGCAATCCTTCATTTATACATGTTTTATTAAAGACGACAGACAAGGTACTGCGATTAAGCTTTTTATTTAATTTTTGTAGTGTTCGAACAAGTGTTTTCTTTCCGGGACACAGTCTGTAGAAAGTGTCGAAATTTTCTATAATTCCGAGAGCTTTCTGCTATACTTTTAGCCATTATCAAAGATGATTTTATTTTTGCATTTTAATTCGGTGTATGGGTTGTGTGCATGTTTCAAGAGTTAAAGGTTTGTTTTATTTTCCGAACACATTCAGAACATTGTGGCCATGTTCGTAGTTAATATTATTAAGTGTTGGCTTTTTTTTTTATTAAGGTTTCCATTATTTTTTATCTTTTTTTTTACATGGGGAGGAGGTTATTATGTTTGTATTTTCTACTAGTATGTTTCGGATGGAGTCTTATAAGTTTCTGTGTGCGTTCAAATGGGTTCTAATAGATCTGTGGTTAGATAGGTGTAACGTAAGGCGTTTGGATAGGCAAGTAGTTGTGTGACCGATGTAATTATTTATGAATTCGGTTTGACCAGCAACACAGTTCCTGAAGGATGATTTGTTCTCATAGATAATGTTTGTTCATTGTAATTTTGTTTTAAATGGTGTGTTGTTATTTTTGAGGATAAGGTTAGCTGTGTTGAATTTTTTGTAGTAGATAATTTGTTTTTGTTTCTTCTGTTCGAGTCAACAGGGGTAGTGTATTTCTTTATGATATTTCTTAATTTTAATTATCAAATTTTTGCTTGCTGAAGGTTGCAAACCAGTTGAAATTCATAGGAGAATGTCAACTGTGTATGGTGCCACATGTTTCAGCCAAAAAATGTCTACAAGTGGGCTAAATTGTTTAATGAAGGATGGAGCAGTGTTGAGGATGAAGACAGGCCTGGGAGGCCTACAGAAGTGAGGTCTCCTGAGGCGAACGAATCAGTCAATGACCTCATTCAGTCTGACAGAAGGGTGACAGTGGATGACATTGCAAGGATTTTGAGCTTATCTGTTGGGACAAACGCAGGGGTCATCAGTCAGAAGGAGTCAATTTGCATCATGACAACCCAAGGCCTCACACAGCAGCCCAAACGGTGCAGACCATCTACCAGCTGGGCTGGGAACTGCTCCCTCACCCCCCTTACAGCCCAGACCTTTCCCCGTCAGACATTCACCTGTTTGGTCCCTTGAAAGCGTTCACGAGAGGCGTGAAGTTTAAAAGTGACGATGAAGTCAAAAGTGTTGTGAGCGACTGGCTGAGACATGAGTCCAAAGATTTTTACGCTGAGGGAATACGGAAGCTTGTGCACAGATGGGAAAAGTGTGTGACAGTGCTGGGAGACTACGTTGAAAAAAAAGTAAGCTTCTATCTGTATTAGAAGTACTTATACCGAAAAATTCACCTTATTTATTGAATGACGCTCGTATATATATATATATATATATATATATATATATATATATATATATATATATATATATATATATATATATAATGGACTCTCCACTCTCCCGTCGGTTTCAACGTATGAGGATCTGACAGCTTAGTTGATTCAGTTATGAAATTTTGTGCGATAATCTTAAGTGGCATTTAAGACCCGCTAGTGATTTACAAAGGAAGCCGCATATGGAGCAAGTGTGAGGATTGTGAGATGAGATCACTGTTAGATTGGCTAGACCCTTTAGATCTCATTCTCTTTCACTCGCTGTATGTGTGTTGCATGAGTATGTGTGTGTTTTCTAAATTAAATATAGCTGATCACTTGATCTTTTCAATATATATATATATATATATATATATATATATATATATATATATATATATATATACTAGCTGATGTACCCAGTAATTCCTGGAAAAGTGGGTGTTATCCCCAGTTCAAATCGGTTATCCGAAAGTAACAATTCAATGTAAGTAACCCTGAAAATAGCTTTTGTGCGTTTATAGAGAACATAGCCCTTAGGAGAACTAGTGTTAAAATAAATGTACAAGAGATCTACAAATAGAGTGACATATAGCTTCACAATAGTACCGCAAATAGATTTATATATAGATTTACAAATAGAATACCATGTAGGTTAATTGAAGATTTACAAAACTGAGAAATAGTACAGTTAAATCATAAACACCTGATAGTTGGGTGTTTCTTAATAAGATCGCAATGCCTTTTACGAAACAACATTTTTGGTCTATCCGTGTAAGTTATAAATGAACAAATGATTGGGATTGTCGACTCTTGAACGTCCGACATAAAGCTGGCAATGGGTGGAAACCGGTTCTGCAAGGTTAAGGCCTACCACATCCAAGGATTACCCATGGGCTTTGTTAATTCTGATTGCAAAACGCACTTTCATCGGGAATTGCAACCGCTTGACCTGGAAAGGTATATCCGAGGAAATAAGATGAAGTTAAGGAATAAATACAGCCTCAACGTTTGCTTTGTTTCTCAAGGTTTCTGCCATAGTCTTCTTCATTGTAAGTCTTTCTACTATAGCAAAGCTTCGGTGGATCCAGGTTTCTTAGCAGCAATGCTGCTGCTCCAATCTTGTGGGGCAAATTGTGTGGGAAGCTTGCTGGTGTTAGGCTATTCAAAGATTCAACTGGATAATTCACAGGTTCATCGGCGTTTAGTACAGCGTCAATGGAATTGTAGCCGCGACGCTTACCTGGCAACTGTTCCAGAGGTTTGATGTTTAAATCATAACTTGTCACATTCTTTGGAGCTAAAATGTCTCGGGTTCTCAGCCAGTTGTGATCTGCAAACTGATTCTTCAGGTGAAGAAACACAGTAGTCGTTAGTTTCTTTAAATCAGATACCACATGTCCAAAAGGCAAACTACCCATGCCATCCTACTCGCCAACCAAAGTGCCATTACTAACAGCCAATAGTTACTTAGAAAAAGTACCACCTTCTTCATTACCACTGAGCTGCACTCTCATGTTGGTTATGAGTGTCAGGTTTTTCACACTATTCCACAGGTAGGAAGATTTAATAATGGCGTTTTCCTCGTCAGCTCTCGTCCCTTCTGGAATCACAGGAAGGGTTTGTCTAAAGTCAAGACCTCCCATAAGCCATATGCTGTGTCTAAGATCCTGAAGTGCCCAGTCAGAAATCTCAAAGAAACTCTTATGGCTGATTGTCACCTCATCCCAGATGTTCAATTTACAATCACTAAGAAGTTTGCTTTTTATAGAAGCACGATTGATGTTTCAGGTTGGCCAAAGGTCCAAAGGGAATTTGAAGCACGAACCAGCTATGCGGCCACAACTTAGCAGGGTTACAGATATTCTCCTTGACGCCACTGCAAGAGAAATATGTCTCATTTGGCGCAGTTTGGCCAGAAGTAGGTCTATGATAAATGTTTTGCCATTTCCACCTGAGGCATCGAGGAAGAATAGATCTCTTTTACCTTCAATGGCCGAAATGATTGTGTTATAAACATCAATTTGGTCTTTCATCAGTTTGTATTCGTTATCAGGTATATACGTCGTAATTTCCTCGGATCTCCCGCATGTATTCAATTGTGAGATTGTCGCAGCTTGCTCAACTTGAGGTAGGCCAAATGTGTGAATTCCTTGGCCTCCCATAGATTGCACTCGGGTGTCCATGTCAACTAATGTCTCATTGTAAATCGTATGATTAAACGTGACAGTTTTCGCTGAGGTTTCACTTTGAATCCTTCGTAGGATGTCCCGCTCTGGTTTTGGGTCGCCCAATACTTGAGAGGCTCACCCAAGCCACATATCATCAACGTGATGGAAAATAGCTGGTGCAGTTGACTTGCTGCTCTGCTGGCTTCTGCCTCCTCCAGAGTCTAGTTTTAGTAGTCCATGTTTGGAGCAGGTTTCTCTGTAGGTCATACAAACTTCTCCATTATATGAAGTCTGTGAATGATGTAGGACTTCTGCGGCAGCAGACGAAGAAAGAAGCACTTCTGGTGATTCAGGTGCACAGTGTACACCCGCCCAATGGTCCCGCTTCTGAAGACAGCATTTTCTTCCCAGCCTTGTGCTCCTTACTTGCACCAGTTCCATCCAGGTGCAGCCGACGGGGACCTCAACATACAGTAGTGTTCGGGCAAGCTGGTCACTTTGGCATCATTTGAAGATGTCTCTCAAAGTGGATCCTGGTATATATTCAACTTTTCGAGCAGTATAATATGTGAAATATAAACGTGGGCCATTTTCAAGATGAACAGCTAGATCCATCCCTGTTGGATGCCGCACGTGGCTTTCGAAGCCCAGGATGCGCCACATGGCCTAGATAGAGGAAATATATCTGATAGATTATATGTGGTTTATCGGTAGGATTACACATGCGCAGGACAAAGGGATGCTGGGACTTTTATTTATTTATTTTTTATCAGGCGAATTCATTTAGGGTCTTTTTCTTTTTCTTTCCATTACTTTTGTAAATAGGTATTCCACACTGTTCATTCCTGACAGATCCTCGAATATTTAGATTTCAATGAGCTTTCTCAAATTTAAAAGCCTTGGTAAACCAATGACATCCACATATATATAAACACGTGCAGCATAAAATTCTACATTGCTTTGATAAAGACCCTGAGAGGACGAAACGCGTCGGCTAAGTATACTTTTTCCTTCTGACTCTTTTTATTCATATATATATATATATATATATATATATATATATATATATATATATATATATAGATGTATACACATTCTTATTCATATATATATATATATTTATATATATATATATGTGTGTGTGTATACATATAGTTTTTCCTTTTGTCTCTTTTTATTCATATATCTATATATATATATATATATATATATATTCATATATATATATATATATATATATATATATATATATATATATATATATGTATATATATATAGAGATATATACATATTCTTATTCATATATATATATAAATATATTTATATATATATATATATGTGTGTCTGTGTATATACATATTTTTATTCATATATATACCACGTATGAGGATCAAGCAGATCAGTTACTAGGAAACCGACAGCCTACAATACAAGATATTTGATTATAGTGGTGAAGGTTTCGTGCAGGACCATCCACACTTTTTGAAGGGCCGAATACAGAGACCTGGTGCACTAAGTGCCACAAGGTCCCCAAACGACCCTCCGCAGGTTTTGAATTCAGATTTGTCCTCCTAAACCAGTTGCCATCCAACGCTATAGAACACAGTATGTCCTGCTATTTACCCATAGCTGGAGGGAGAAGAAGAGGATTCACACCTTTCCCAAGGGTATTAGCACATAAGTGAATGTAATGGATTCGACTGGAATTCGAACTCGGCTCATCAATCTTCTTATCAAGTGATGTCTTTGAATGTAGAATAAAAGTGATAAGACACCAGAAGTGTGGAAACAAAATGGTTATTTTTGTAGTGATTTTATAACATTTTTATGTTATAATTTTCGAATAAATTACACACACACACAAACAAACACACACACACATATACATATATATATATATATATATATATATATTAAAAAGAAGAGAGGTACCGCAAACTTTTTTGGTTGTAATGTGGTTTTTTTTTTTTTTAAATATTATTCTTTATTTTTCATAGTTTTACATAGTTTTACAACACGTGTTTCTGGTCTTACGACCGTCTTCAGGTAAAGGGTGGAGATTTCCACATATTATTAAAAATAATTATTAAAAATAATTAATTTTTTTCCTTTATGCTTTTCAATGTTACATCTTCTCTATATGAGACATTATCTGTTTTTTGTATATATATATATATATATATATATATATATATATATATATATATATATATATATATATATATATAATAAAATATAGTTTTATGGCAAACTATATTTATGGGTCTACAATATCAGGGCTAGAGCGTATGAAAATATAAAAAAGTGGACACTGACATCAACACCATATGGCGACAGCCTGTTTCATACTTGAACGCAATCTTCTAGCCGAGTGACGATTTCATGAAACAGACAGTCGCTTTAGTGGTATTTTATGAGTAGTGTTCTTGTTATTCGTTGGTAAAACCAAATCTGTGTCGCTACAAGTATCTTCTCAATCTGCCCTTGTATGATTTCAAATACATTATGAATGTATAAACTGTAGGGAAGAGAGAAAAGAAAAGAAAGGGAAAAAGAGGAGGAGAGAGGAAGAAAGAAAGGTAGAACGAAACGTAAGAGTGATCATTTTTGGAAACCCTCTTTTCGTGGAGTGGACGGGCGGGTAACGCTTTGACTTTGAAGTCAATAATTAGTCTTTCATCTTGGAGTTTTGGTTCAGGGCCAAACATTCAGAATCTTGCATTTTAAAATTGGCCATAGAAGAATTAGATTTCTCTTTTTTCTTTCCTTTTGCGTGGGAGACTTATATATGAAAAGTTGACACAGAGTTTGACTGAAAGACAGACGATCGGAAAGATAGATAAATTAAGATAGAATCGGATTAGTGTCGATAATATATGAGGATAGAAAAAGTGATTATAGAATAATGGATCTTGCAAAAGGAAAAATAATGTCTCGTTCTCTCTAACAACGGATTGATTTTTTTTTTAAATTATCTAACATCTTCCATTGAATGGCCATGTTGTGCTTTACTGAGAGACAAACTTCGTAATGTATGGGAATCTTTTGTGTAAACCTCGTTTAGTAAGATCTCGTGAAGATCTGGTCAAGATGATCTCGTCAAGAAGATCTCGCCAAGAAGATCTCGTCAAGAAGATGATCTCGTCAAGGTGATCTCGTCAAGGTGATCTGGTCAAGATGATCTGGTCAAGAAGATCTCGTCAAGATGATCACGTTTAGAAGATCATGTCAAGAAGATCTCGTCAAGATGATCTCGTCAAGAAGATCTCGTCAAGAAAATCTCGTCAAGGTGATCTCGACAAGATGATCACGTCTAGAAGATCTCGTCAAGGTGATCTCATCAAGATGACCTGGTCAAGAAGATCTCGTCAAGGTGATCTCGCAAAGAAGATCTCGTCAAGAAAATCTCGCAGGGTGATCTCGTCAATATGATCCCGTCAAGATGATCACGTCTAGAAGATCATGTCAAGAAGATCTCGTCAAGGTGATCTCGTCAAGATGATCCGGTTAAGGTGATCTCGTCAAGAAGATCTTGTCATATAGGTGATCTCGTCAAGAAGATCTCGTCAAGGTGATCTCGTCAAGATTATCTGGTCAAGGTGATCTCGCCAAGAAGATCTCGTCAAGGTGATCTGGTCAAGATGATCTTGTGAAGTCGTTTGAATTTGAGGCTTGAGCATAAATCAGGGAGAATATTAATTGGCAATACAAGTGTCATTGTGAATGTTAGGTGTGAACATTTGTTAAGTTGCCCATAAAGAAGGATTTACTGTTAGACAGGAGGGCATCGATCACACGCACACGCGCGCGTACGTACACAGACGAACACAGAGAGAGAGAGAGAGAGAAAGAGAGGAGGGAGAACACTGAAACGTAAGGACAAGCATAGACACACACACACACACACACACATATGAGGACGAACATACGCACACACTAATAATGAACGCACACATGAATATAAACACATCGTTGAACACGTACACACATATACGCATAAACAGCTTCGCATCTATAAAAATTCTCCCAGTTGCTAAGGGCGTTTTGTCTTGTTATTATCAGTTACTTGTAACGTAGCTTATTGTTTGTCAATTTTCTTCTCTCCTATGCTAGATTGGTTATAACTGATCCATACACCGAGGTACTTGAATGGTTGGTTATTTACTAATTCCATATCTGAATTATTACGATAACTTCAGGCTAAGTGCCATCACTGTTTTCATTCCAATTCCAGATCCTAGTTTCGGAAGGGTTTATCTTGAATCCTATTTCTTGGAAAACTTTGTAGAGGATGTTGGTTTTCAGTTCAAGATCTTTCTTATCCCAACTATGACTACCTATGTCATCAGTATAGACCCCACCCCACAACCCGATCATTATATTGGCCTTGGGAAGGGTAGCATGATGATTTTCTTCTATTGATAAATTCGTATGGGATGGGGTATGGAATGTTTAAGCGAACATTTCCCATCTGTGCTTCTTTAGGAGCAGAGCGTTAGTGAAGATAGAATAGACTTGGGCTCTCCTTTCGTCGCTGTCGTACTCCTGAAAGGGTTCCTTATTAGGGTCCTCGGCAAACACGTAAAATTTGGTGAATCGATAATATCCCTCTATTAGATCGATGAATTCAGTGGATTCGAAGATTCGAAAGGGGTCAGTCATTATTGGAAGAGAAGAGAAACTCTCTGTTGATGTTGTCATTTCTCACTTTGAGCTAGATATAAAAGGGATACAATTTTCTGTGTCGGCGTGATATGTAATTTCTTGGAGTTGTTTGATGACATATATGCATCCTTACAGCCTCGACCAGAGTGAAGGAAAAACAATTCAGTCTTACAAATATATATATATATATATATATATATATATATATATATATATATATATATATATATATATATATATATAATTATTATTATTATTAATTAACTGATTTAAAATATGGTTTCTTCGCTACACAGGAATTACCATGTTTCAAAAATCGAAGCTAAAAACTTCAAATTTAATTATATAATTAAATTAAAAGCATTAGTTCTGTTCCAAAATTCGCTTGAAGATGGAACAGAATTAATGCTTTTTATTTAATACTGTTTATTATAAAACAGATCATTTACTTAAATATTTGTATCTATAAAAAGAACGTATAAACATAGAAAAATGTCCTAAAATAATTGTCGGACTTTGTCCATTTCATAATTGCTTATGCTTATTTCACCCTAATGGCTTGTATTGGTGCAAAAAATGATGGGAATAAGAGGAAAGGAACAACTTTGGAATTATTGTAAAAAGTGGCAATTTTAAACAGACTAGACTTTGGTGAAAGTTCATTGTAACTAATGGCTGAATTCAACATAGGAAAGTCAACATTGTAGGATATACAATCTTCCAAAGAAACTATTCTCCAGCGTTCACACTGTCATAATGAACACGGAAATAAATAAAAAAAACATGATTGTAATGAAACCTGGACTGAAACTGAAAAAGCTATTGAAAATGTTGTCAATTTTATGGAAAGAAAGCCAGCATTCAGCCATGACAATTGCAATAACGCACGTAGAGTTAAAAAGTGTCTTTCGTTTAAAAATGTCAAGAACAAAAGCAAAACGAAATGCGGAAAAAGTTGAGAATGACATTAGAAGAGAAAGAATAATCATGCAACAGCGATTAAAAAATCCTCGTTACATTATTTGTTTTGCTTACGTGGCAGACTTAATTTAATGAATTTTCATTAACATTATATAATTTATTTCTTTTTTCCTTAAAATCAATTCCGTTATATTTCACTCACCATTAGCTTATTTTGTTTACTATAAAACATTGAAAATAAATGTTAAACCTGATTTCAGTTCTTTTATTTTAATCGAAATATAACCCCCTCATATCCGGACTTTGTAACCAATTCCTCACATCCGGAATCCCTCATATCCGGAATCCCTCATATCCGGAATCCCTCATATCCGGAATCCCTCATATCCGGAATCCCTCATATCCGGAATCCCTCATATCCGGACTTTGTAAACAATTCCTCATATCCGGAAGGCCTTCTTAGCCCGGTGGTCAGGGATTCTACTGTATATATTTACGAAAACCCTAAAAAGCGGTCTAACTTGCTACCCGGGTTTCGACGACAAGGTCTCCTCAGGCAAGTAGAAGGATTTAAATGTTTTTCTCTGCATTTTCTATTTTAGATTTTTGTACTGAGCACTTTTTAGTGGTCATACCTTTTAGGCGCGGTTGTTTTCAGCCTCCCATTATAGTATATATATATATATGTATGTATATATATATATATATATATATATATATATATATATATATATATATATATATATATATATATATATATATCAAGCATGTGGTGCAGTTCAATTTATATTACATGAATCATTCATACAAAAAGCAGATAGTGAAGTTAATGATATAAATGGCGAGAATACATCCCCGCTAACAAATTTATTAAAATACATTAACCCCGAACCTGGAGATGAATGTTATGATCCCTGTTTTTAATAAATTCCAGTTGCATAAGGTCTTTTTATACGAGCTTTCGACTATTCATACAGACATCGTCAGGTATGGAAATAGATTTGTTTTTTACATCCAGGTAATAACAGGACAACGAAAGATTAGATGTAATCCGAAATATGTTTTATTAGAAATGTGTTATTGTTAAATGTAATAATTTTTCGAGCGTACGCTCGAAACGCTGAGGTTGAATTTTTAAAAATTTCAGATTGTGCGTTTTTGTACTAATACGGTAATAATAGAAGTCTTTTTTAGTAGTAGTTTTTTTTCAGTCGATGTGGCATGAACTAAATTGTTCAATAACTAAAGGAATGTCACCGTTTTTATCCGAATGGTGCACGTCGGATCAGTTCTTCTAACATCAAGCATGTGGTGCAGTTAAATTTATATTACATGAATCATTCATACAAAAAGCAGATAATCATATCACAACATTCATCTACAGGTTCGGGGTTAATGTATTTTAATAAATTTGTTTGCGAAGATGTATTCTCGCCATTTATATCATTAACTTCACTATCACTATATATATCACTAAACAATGAGGTCAATACCAAGTTGCAACTGCCTGTTTCATACTTTAACGCATTCTTCGGACCTGAAGATTGTGTTGTACCATGAAACAGACTGTCGCCGCTTAGTGTTGATCTCACACTCTATATTTATATTTACACACGCTCTGTCCCTGATTTTGAGCACTTTTGATTATAAATATAGCATACCGTAAAACTATATTTTGTCATTTTATCATTTTATCACATATATTTGCGAGGGAGAAGAAAAATGCTGGTTACCTTTTTAGTGTTAAACGTTTAAGATACTGGGACGATCAGGTTTAAACCGAAATCATTGGTGTCCAGTTGTTTAATTTATCAGCTTTCTATTGGTTTTATTTTTTTTATTATTCAGACAAAAATATATTGAAAGTGCACTAATTTCCGAATCCACTATGATTATCTCTTAGGTTACAGCTCATCTCCCCTCAAACTTTTCTAAAGCAATGATTTTAATTTTTTAATGTTATAACTTCTAAATAATTTCATAAACTAAAATGATATCAATAATACAAAAATATATTTATTTTGAGGTTTATAATACCGGTTATAAAAATTCTGTATTTTGTATCTTAGTTATGTTGAAATATGAGCTAATTTGGTTTGCTATAAATAATAAAACACCGCTATTTTTATTTCCGTCAACAAGCGATTATTCAAGTTTCTTTAAAGAATTCGCAATAATTTTACATCAAGCTATGTAACTGTCTATATTTCTGAAATGAGGTATTATGTACATTATTCGGACTATTGTCCTCATCTTTGTCACCATATTTATTACAACGTTTCGGCCTTCTTCAGGTGGTTGGAATGTCGAACTGAACCCTTTATTTCGCTCACTGGGGTATGTTCAATGTGCCATGTTTAATGGATATCAGTTGTCAGTTATCTACTGTTAATTTTTCCCTCTGAAAGTTCTCCACTGCCTTAATCGGGTATTGAACTCACACTGCGTGCTGTCACTGGATCTAACTAACGCCTTCATCCACTGTGTCATGTGTCCTTGAGGACATCTGTGTATGAATTTCTGGGTATTATAAACCTAATTTCTTCAGCAAATATTTTTTGCCAGTGCTCATATTGCAATTTTTGCTGTTATCAATTCATGTTTTTAGCAGAGCTCATATTGCAATTTTCGTTGTTATTATCGCTTTTCTCTGGCACTCCTTATTACTGGTTCCCATATTGTATTCATTTCTATGCTTGGTCGGCTCAGGAGATGTTTGTGGCCTAGCTACAAGTGATAACTGACATCCATTAAACATGGCACGTGGAACTAGAACAGTCTACCCCAGTGAGCGAAATAAAGGGTTCAGTTCGACATTCCAGTCACCTGAAGAAGGCCGGAGCGTACAACGGCCGAAACATTGTAATAAATATGGCGACAAAGATGAGGACAATAGTCCGAATAATCTAAATAATGTACAAGCTATGTAAATGTCGTTAATATATATATATATATATATATATATATATATATATATATATATATATATATATATATACACACACACACACAAACACACACACACACACACAAAGATATATATATATATATATATATATATATATATATATCACTAATAGAAAATATTCAAAATGGGTGCGGGCGAGTTAGAGGGGTGCACCTCAGACGGAGCGTCTGTTGTGAGCTCATAATCTTATTTTTATTAGTCTCGGGCCCCAAAATGTCATAATCCCACCCACTAGCTCTACTGCAAGTTTTCATATAGGATCTACAAGAGCTATCTTTCCGCGAATACCTTCTCTTGATAAAATGTGGGTAATGAAAAACGCTCATAGGAAAAGCAAGAAAAATGAAAATAAGATTGTATCGGTGTTTTTATGGAAGTAGGAGGAAAAAGCTTTTTAAAACACCGATATACGCAACCATATATAAATCCAAAATTTAAAAATTAATCAGTTTGTCTGACGATCGCAAATAGCGTGAAATCCAGGGTCCCAAACTCACATCAATCCAACTATATATATATATATATATATATATATATGTGTGTGTGTGTGTGTGTGTGTGTGTGTGTGTGTGTGTGTGTGTGTGTGTATTGTATATTTAGGCAGCAATCCTTCGTTTATGCATGTTTCATTAAAAACGACAGACAAGGTACTACGATTGATCTTTTTATTTAATTTTTCTCGTGTTCGAAGAAGAGCTTTCTTTACAGGACAAAGGGTGTGTAGGAACTGGCCAAATGTTTTATGCTTCCGAGCGCTTTATTAACTATGAACAAGGCCACAATGTTCTCACCGTATTCGGAAATTAAAAACATACCTACTACACACTAAGACATACACATAATGCACACACTCAATTAAGCTGAAAAATCGAATCATCCTTGATAATGGCTAAAGGTGTAGCCGAAAGCGCTTGGAAATATAAAACATTTGGACAGTTCCTACACACCCTTTGTCCTGTAAAGAAAGCTCTTGTTCGAACACAAGAAAAATTAAATAAAAAGCTCAATCGTAGTACGTTGTCTGTCGTTTTTGTGGAAACATGCACATATATTATATATATATATATATATATATATAGAGAGAGAGAGAGAGAGCGAGAGAGACAGCGAGCGAGAAAGAAGGGGGAGAGAGAGGGGGGAGGGAGAGAAGTCATTTTTATAAACCTTCGTCATTTCTTGGCGCCGACACAAACTTGACTATTAAAAAAAATCTAAACTAATGCGGTTAAATTGAAAAGAAAGATTCGATCTATTCTTTTAAGATGTCGATCTTTGTGTTGGCGCCTATCTCTTCCTACCAACACTGTTTTCCATTATTGACTTAATAATACATATATATATATATATATATATATATGTCTGTTTGCGTGTGTGTATGTGCCTTTCTGTATGTGTAGTTTATGGATATTTATGTCCCAATTCTATGTTTACGAACAGTGACAGATATATAAATGTACCATTGAAGTGCTTGACATAAAATAAGCTTATATATTCATAGACTTAGATAGAGATATTAATAAACTCTTAAAGAATGAAAAAAAGAATGATAGACAGTGGAACAGGTGTGAACTGACTTAGTTAACACACTCCGACCAGATAGATAGATAGATAGATAGA
>OZ038517.1:1897285-1932285 GCA_964036315.1 Acanthosepion esculentum
GATAGATAGATAGATAGATAGATATGAGCAGAGGTTGGGATAGATAGATAGATAGATAGATAGATAGATAGATAGATAGATAGATAGATAGATAGATATGAACAGAGGTTGGGATAGATAGATAGATAGATAGATAGATAGATAGATAGATAGATAGATAGATAGATAGATAGATAGATATGAGCAGAGGTTGGGATAGATAAATAGATAGATAGATATGAGCAGAGGTTGGTATAGATAGATAGATAGATAGATAGATAGATAGATAGATAGATAGATAGATAGATAGATATGAAATGACTGAAACAGAACAGACTGAGATAGAGATAGAGAGAAAGTGAGAGAGAGTGAGAGAGAGATAGAGAAACCCAGTCCAATGGAGATATGGAGAAGAGTAGGAAAGAGAGAGAGAAAGAAAGTGAGAGAGAGAGATAGTGTGATTGTCACGTCCTTTTATTAAAAAGAAATCTTTCTGATTTGTAAAGAAAATTATCAAATATGGTGAAATGAAAAATGAAGACGAGATAATCATGAACTTTTATGAATTCAGAGTGGAATCATGGAGAAAAGAAAAAGAAAAGAATGAAAAAGAAAAAAATCAATCATGATATTGAATTCGATGGAAACGGGTGAAACAAAGAAAAAGGAAAAATAAATATCAACACGCAAAGTAAATGGGGAAAATAAAATAAAAAAAACAATGCCGCCTCAATATTTAGGCTAAAATATTGGAGAAAATGAGAAACTGAAAACTAGTAAGAAATAGTGATCGTCTGTCTCGTTCTCCAAGATGCATATGTACTTAACTGCAACAAATGTATGAGAAAATGCTACTTTCCCGCCCAAAACTAAAACAGCTCGGTAAAGACACTAGAGACAAATCATAAATAAAAATCATAATAAACATTTCAGATTGAAACTGCAAAAAAACCAAAACTTGTACATTAAATAATTACAATTCATACATCGGTCCATGTCGGCAGACACATTAACACTGGGTCATCTACTTGTTATATAGAAAGAAAATGAATAACTACCGACACGAAGATACGAGCAAGACACTCTGGACTTATGAATATATTTCTTCTGCCAGCTTTATAAATAGCGGTGTCAGGCTACTGACTGCAGTGATTGTTGAGTGGAACTATCCAGTCGAATTAGTGTGAATTATTCTGCGTCGATGATTTGGGTTTAGATTTAGGATTTACCGGACGTAAAGCCGAGACGCGCTACTGAAAATGAAATTATCTTTGGTTGATATTTACTTCTTTGTTCTTGTTAAATATTTATTTGCGGTTGTAATTAAATACTGTTTTATTTTAACATTCTAGTCTTGAGATATCAGTCAGTTATATGCCGTGTGTGATACACGCTTAAGCGATCATGATGAACGAAGCAGATTTTTTCCCGCCGTAGGTTGCCGTTTCTTTCTGTTATGGTCTAATATCCTCGCACCACTGTTATGGTCCAAGGTTAGGACCAAGGAAGAACAACACGAACACAAGAGTAGGAATAACAAAGATATATTAAACAGAATAATGATACAAGAAGTTGAAAGTGTTAGTATGACTGTCAGTCTGGTTTAGAGTGAACTACTATTGGCTCGACTCGATTCCGTCTCGACTCGTTCCACGTCTCTCTTGAGAGGCGCAGTCTCTATAGTGTCAGGAAGAGTTCACGATGTCGTTACAGGTAAGATCCCATAACACTTTCTGCGGTAGACCAGTAGCCATCCAAGGCTATAGAACTCGGCCTGTCCTGCTATTTACTGTGGGGAGAAGACTCAGGAATATATATGTTTTCCGCCAGGTGTATAAATAGCGGTGTCAGGCTACTGACTGCAGGGATTATTGAATGGCTATTGGGGTGGAACTATCCAGTCGAATTAGTGTGAATTATTGTGTGTTGATGATTTGGGTTTAGATTTAGGATTTACCGGACGCGCTACTGACAATGAAATTATCTTTGGTTGATATTTGCATCTTTGTTCTTGTTAAGTGTTTAATTGCGGTTGTAATTAAATATTTTTTTATTTAACATTGAAGTCGTGAGTTATCATTAACGGCCACCGTACGTCACAAATTATAACGTTTAAAATAATCACCCGCAAGCACACAATCATACAATTTTTTTTGTATATATATGAAAAATATGGAAAAGACAAAACAAAATCCGAATATGCAAGTTTACTGTTTTAATTTTGTTTTACTGTCGACGTCAGACGTTTCGGTCTAGTAGACCATCTTCAGGACATGGTTATTGGAAACATATTTATATTTAAGTCAACAGGAAAAGACGATAGACACAAGACTAATCAGAAACAGAACAACTGAAATTCTAAAGTCAGCGTTCCTTTTTTCTTTTTTTTTTAGTTTTTTTTTTGGGATTCGGTCAGGTTGGCGTCACGTTGGCACCACGTTGACTGGCGTTGTAAGTCATGTTGACTTAAATATCGTCTAATCCTAAGTATGTTTCTAATAACCATGTCCTGAAGATGGTCTACTAGACCGAAACGTCTGACGTCGACAGTAAAACAACATTAAAACAGTAAACTTGCATATTCGGATTTTGCTTTGTCTTTTCCATATTTTTCATCGTACCGTCGGATCTACATCCACATATTTTCTTATATATATATATATATATATATATATATATATATATATATATATATATATAAGTGAACATTGAAGTTTTGACTTCAATGTCCACTTTTATATTTATTTAGGGTCTATCTCTGATATTGAGCACTTTATTCCATAAATATAGCACACCTTAAAACTATATTTCTTCATATATATATATATATATATATATATATATATATATATATATATATATATATATATATATATATATATATCCCAATTAGATCTCATTAAAGTGACCTACCAAACCCCATCTGTAGCATACTCGTAAAACATGACTAAAAATAATTTATTTTATTTATTAATAAAAAATCTTGTTAATAAAGAATCAACATCAACCTATGAACACGGCCACAATCTGCTAACCGTCTTTCGAAAATAAAACATTCCTATAACTCTAGATACATACATCAAGCAATCCATATATTCAGTTAAAGGTAAAAATAAACTCATCCTTGATAATTGCTAAAATTTTAGTCGAAAACGCTCGAACAGGGGCGGTAGCGTGTTCATTTTTATTAACTATTGTTGTATCAGTTATGAATTACGTTCGAAAAAGAGGTTAAGTTTAGAAAGGGTAGGGATGTATTTTTCAACGAATTCTGACATCCGCTAAACGCATATCGTCTGGGGTTTTATTATTATTAACGGCAAAAAGTCTTTCGGGATTTTTTCCTACTTGTATATTTAAAGATTTTTTTAAGGGATATTTAGGTTAGAATACGTTTTATTTAATTACAATTTAATTCAATCAGCAAAAAAAAACATATTTTAAATCAGTTAATTCATAATATTTATGCTCTGTAAATTTACATTGAGCACTATTTTGTAAAAATATCAATAAGAACACCGGATTATATATCTTACTGTTCTTTCTTTCTTATATATATATATATATATATATATATATATATATATATATATATATATATATATGCGTGCGCGTGTGTGTGTGTGTGTATACAAGTTTCATTAAAGAAAACTAACAAGGTACTGAGGTTAAGGTTTTATTTAAATTTTCTTGTCTTCGTATAATGCTTTCTTTTCTGGACGTAACGTGTGTAAAAACTGTCCAAATATTCTATATATCCGAGCGCTTTCGGCTATTCTATTAATATTTTCATCTATATTAATGGCCTTCATCACTCATTTCCCCAATGTCATCATTTCGCAACTAGATATTTATGAAGATGACACCACCATTTACTCATGTCCTAGTAGCAAATCCAACAGACCTGACAATGCAAACCTGGCAGCTGCTCTTGAAGATAATCTTAATCAGTGGTTCTCTGAGACAAGAAATGACTTTAACGCTTGCAAAACAAAACTGCTTTTATTGTACCACCACAGAAAACCTTTTCTGCCTGCTATCAGCAGGGCTGATGCTAAGCACCAAGAGAGCAACACAGTACGCTTTCTTGGTCTCACGTTTTCCCCTGATATGAAATAGTGCACCTATATTGAATCAATAGCTGCATCTACTGCAAGGAAAGTTCGTTCACTGTGTTGCGCCAAAATATTTTTCTCATCAGAATCTATCTTTCACATTTATAAATCTATAATTCGTCCGTGCATAGAATAGTATCGTCATATCTGGTCTGGTGTTCCTAATATACATCTCATGATTCTTGACAAAGTCCAAAGAAGAATCTGCAATATAATCGATCCTGACCTGGCATCTCGACTTCAGTTACTTTCTCACCGACGTGACATGCCTACCCTCTGTCTTTTCTACAAATATTTTCATGGCAACTGCTCTGACGAGCATTTTCGCCTGGAGCCCCGACGACATGAAATTAAGCGTGCTACTAGATTGGCAGTTAGGTCTCACCGCTTTACTGTGGAAATAGCGTGATGCAACCACCACTTCTACTTCAACGGTTTCTTTTCTGGCACTTCCCAACTTCCGATTTCTTGCTTCCCTGATAACTACAATCTTCAAAAATTTGATTGCCACCTTCTATCTTTTTTTTTTTATTTATTCTGGCCAGGCATCTCGACTTCAGTCACTTTCTCAGCGACGTGACGTGGCTTCCCTCTGCCTTTTCTACAATATTTTCATTTTTTGATGATCTTTTTCCTCTGGTGTCCCGACTACATTAATTTAAGCGTGCTACTAGAGTGGCAAGTAGGTTCCACTGATTTACTGTTGAAATAGCGAGATGCAACGACCACTTCTACTATACAATTTCTTTTCTCGCACTTCCCAACTGTGACATTATCTTCCGTTTCCTTGTTTCCCTAATAACTACAACCATCAAAAAATGTAATGCAACTTCAATTGTCATCTGTTGCGTTTATCTTTTGTCTTTTCTTCAATTATCCTTATTCTCAGTCTTTCACTTTCACTCCCTGTAACCTCCGCGTTCTAGTGGCATTCCCGCCTTTCTTGCGGTGAAATGATTAATATCTACAGTCTGCCTCACCAGAAAACGGGAAATTTTAGATTTACTATATGATGAAAAAAATTTTTTTAGTTTAAACACCACATCTAACATTAGTGGTTTTTGTTCTGTTTTAAACTCTCAAGTTTCTATCCTTTGCTTTTGTCTCAAATAATTGTAACAATTAAATAAACTGTACCAAATTTCCTGTATTTGTGGGGCACCCTGCATATATATATATATATATATATATATATATATATATATATATATATATATAATTATTTATTCGAAAATTATAACATAAATATGTTATAAAATCCCCACAAAAATAGCCATTTTGTTTCAACACCTCTGGTGTCTTATCAAGTGAGCACTCTTTTAAGTATAGTAATTGGTGGTTATTGGAATTTATTCTATATACACCAATCCTATACTTGTATATATATATATATATATATATATATATATATATATATTATTTATTCGAAAATTATAACGTAAATATGTTATAAAATCACTACAAAAATAGCCATTTTGTTTTAAAACTTCGCTATGGAGGGCTGTTTGATTGATTTGAACCTTTTAAAAACCCTTTCGTCTACATTCAAGACCATCACTTGATAACAGACCAGAGGTATTGAAACAAAATGGCTATTTTTGTAGTGATTTTATAACATATTTATGTTATAATTTTCGAATAAATTCTTCTATTTGTACTACTCTTTTAAGAATAGTATTTTTGCGTTATTGGAATGTATTCCGTATACACCAATCCTATACATATATATATATATATATATATATATATATATATATATATATATATATATATATATATATATGATGAGAAAGAACAGTAAGGTATATAATCCGGTGTTCTTATTAATTATTTTTATTTTTACAAAACAGTGCTCATTGCAATAATCAGGGCATAAATATAAATTTTCTAATTTAAAAATATGGTTCCATCGCGACACAGAAATTACCATGTTTCAAAAACAGAAACTAAAAACTTCAAATTCAATTAAAGAATTAAATTAAAGTCACTAGTCCTATTTCATTTTCAAGCGAATTTTAATTCCAAAATATAAAATATGTGGTACAGCTGAATTTGTATTACAATGAATCATTCATGCAAAAAAGAAATTAGTGAAGTTAATGTTAATGGAAATTCATTTGTTTTTGGTAAAATTAAAAAACAAAGGATCATAACATTCATCAAATGATTAGTAGGTTAATGCATCTTAAAATTTTGTTATCGAAGGGATTTCGCCATTTTATATCACTAACTTTACTAATTTACTTTTTGTATGAATGATTCATTGTAATATAAACTAAATTGCACCACATATTTGATATATATATATATATATATATATATATATATATATATATATATATAAAAGGCAGGATGCGTGTGTAACGAATGTACGGCCGCAATTTTCGACGGATTTGCACCAAAATTTACACGCACATGTTCCAAGTTAACGGGAAGGCCAAGACCGACTTTGCATTTCCTAACTCCCATCGATAGTGGAAATAATCGATCTTTTCATGCTTCTACGGTAGTTTTCATGTAGTTTGCGGACATTTCTACTGGCCAGAGTGAGAGCCTATAGGCAGGAAGATTCTATTGGCCAGCGTGAGAGCCAACAGCTGACTGACACGAATGTTAACTAGCATGCTAGCATGCAAAAATAATCGATAGCTGCATTCGTCACAAGTGGGAAAAATTTTAATCTGCATGGCACTTTACTCCGGTTGGCTCATTCATTTACTTAAACTCAACGTTGATTCTGATTCCGATTCTGATTCCGCAGAACTGGGTTGGGTGTGAAAAAATATTTATTTCGGTTTTTCCAGTTACGAGTCCTTTTTTAAAGCTGATCGTTTTGTGTTCATTTTGTTTAGTTCTTTTTTCGTAACAGATTTAATGTTTTGTATATAGCTTATAAAGAAAATTCTCAGTGTGAGATAGGCAAGAAGTAAGGCATGTAGCAACATCAGCACGGCAAAGGGCACTCCTTTAAAGGCAAGGAAGGGCAAAAATATTTTAAGTCAAGTGATAGCGATTGCTGTATGAGTCGTACGATTTTTGAATCAAGCACGGGCAAACGCCGGGCCATGCTGCTAGTATATATATATATATATATATAAACATATTTATTTAGATGAGGTAATGTAAATGTTTACATTGTTCGGACTCTTGTCCTCAGCGTCATTGTCATATTCATGACTAAAATTTGATTAGTATACATAATTCTCGATAAGTGCAAAAAATACATTCTGCAGTTAAACAGAGTAATTGAAAATTGATTTTTTTATAGTTATTGATTAATTAAAACATTTCTAAAATTTAAAAATAGAAAACGGGTAACTATTTTATTTGCCAAGTATTAAGTTTTCTAAGTAGTGTTTTTTACAGTAGTATTTAAAAAAGGACGGTTATTAATAGATCAATTTTATAATCTAAGCCGATAATAAAAAATACGTATTTGAATATATGTTTTTTTTAAAGTTTTGTATTGTTTTGAATTATTATATTTGAAAGTTTTAAATGGAAATTTTTGGATTTTTGTTAAAAAATGGACAATTTAATTAGACACAGAAATTTCCAATATCGAAATATAAAAGTTGTCTGCATTTACTATGGAAAGATTATAAATCATATTTTCAGCTTAAAATACTAATCATTATGATATGTTTGGAAAAATTGAAGGGTCAATTTCTCGGTACCCCCAATTATATGAAGAACACAAGAATACAATGCGGCAAACGACTGTAATTTTTCATAAAAAATTAGATTAAAAAACGTAAATGCATAGCATTTTTATGCTACCTTCCTATATGCAATTATATTTTAATTAAAAAATACGCAAATGAGGAATTAATTGTGAATGAAACTAAAATTTGAGGGACAAATTACATCATTTACTATAAGTTATTATATTCGATATTACATATATATATATATATATATATATATATATATATATATATATATATATATTGATGCATGTTTCATTAAATAATATAGACAAGTTTTGTCTATTTATTTTAGGTAAATTTCTTTCATATCGTCTGATAAGCTTAATAACATTATCATTGAAAGACGAAAGAAAATCACTATATTGATACATGTTTTTTTAATCCTATCTAAGCTTACATAAGCCATTATCAAAGATGACAATTACATTACAATATATTAAACAATACACGGACAAAACAATAATGATAGTCTGTTTTTGTTTACATGGACGATTTCAACGACAAATATGAAAGGCTCAAACACTATTATTCCATGGTTATAATTTATTATATTGGAATCGTAAATACGATCCAATTCATCAGACCTACTAATTTAAAAAAAATCTTTTTTTTAGCATTTTATATTATATTCTTGCTCTGTCCTGGACATTGAGCTCTACCAGAATTCTACCCTCTTGGATATATATATATATATATATATATATTATAGTAAAAAGAAAGAACAGTAATATATATAATGCGCTGTTCTTATTGATATTTTTATTTTTACAAAACAGTGCTCAACGCAAACTGTAATGTAATTATTAATTATATAATTAAATTTGAAGTTTTTAGCTTCAGTTTTTGAAGCATGGTAATTCCTGTGTAGCGATGGAACCATATTTTTAAATCAGTTAATTTATAATATATATATATATTGACCACTAATATTATCTCACTCTCTCTCTCTCTCTCTCTCTCTCTATATATATATATATATATATATATATATATATATATATATATATATATATATATATATGAGGATCAGATTAATATATAAAATATAATAGATATTTTCAGTAACATTTCTGAATGCTTTCATCGAATCTGAGTATACACTTTTGTTTTATATATTTCATAACTTCTCTTTCCGTACCCGTGGGACGGGATGGGCAGTGACATCGCGTCTCTGAGTAAGTAATCTGAAGGCGGGATATTGACACTGCTTAGAGACACGGGAAATGGCGACCTATAGATACGTTATAACAATCTTAGATAGACAGCCAGTCAGTTTGTAATAGATTAATATGAACAAATTGGCGTGGGTATGTACGAGTTGATTCAAACTCTAACTTCTATCACGATGGCGTGAAAGGGGTGTAGGGCAGCTCGTAGGAAAAAAAATAAAAAGTAATTTTCATAAAAACCGAACCCGTATGTCTACAAGACAATCAGTAAATAGATAGACATATTTTTTTCTTGTTTTTTTTTTCTTCTGTAAAACTTTCACCACTTTTCTGTTCTTCGTTCTCTTACATTGGCAAGCTTTATCGTCTGTTTTCATAAAAGAACACACAAAAAAGACGCCATGTTTTTTCTTATTATTATTACTTATTCAATATAGTCTTGAGCTGAAAGACTCGATAAAAAGAAGAGTAAGAAAGTAGGTATTGAACAAATGTAAAACTTTGTACGCCCTCTTGTGCGGCGGTAGGGGTTTAGGTACTAGGGGACAAGGGGGGATAGATTTCTTAATTTTCTAGTTGAAAGTACATTTGTATAATTATCAAAAAAGAAAAAAGAAAAGAAAAGAAAGAAAAACGGAAAGTTCGGATCAAAAATATACTTTTTTCTCGGAATTTTTTACAAGGAGAGTTATCTTGATTATATATTTTTCTTGTTCGGATAAACACGATTATCATGTTTGGTATGCTCACAACGTTTCGACGTCTGTTCCATCTGGCCTTCGTCAGCAAATATACATTGAAAACCTCTTCAGTAGACTCTGACCCAGTATGGTTAGGGTCCCAGAAACAGTCAAATAGTGAACCCCTAACAAAAACAAAACACTACAAAAGTAGAAAAAAGCACTTTTATAGTAAAAATACACGCAACACATTTTATAAAATAAACAAAAATACATTTTATAGCAAAATGACTAACAACACATAGTCCTGGTTATGACGATAAACTACATCCGGCAGCAAGACATCTGATCAAGAGATGGAGGTTTTGAGGAGCGTGGAACCACCTCTTAATTGCTGTTGTTCCCAGGTCCACCCTGATTCGGGGTGGTAGTACCGGTTAGGGTCTTAGCTATGGGAAAATAGTCACCCCCCCACAAACACCATAAAAGTATAAAAATATATTAAAAATACCATCAATACATATTTATAATAGAATAACCAACGATAAATTTTATCTGCAATTGAAGGCATACAATTGCGTTCAAAATATTCAGATTTTGACATTAAATAACACATTCTCACTAATTCTCTCTCTCTCACTCTCTCTCTCTCTCTACACACACACACACACACACATTCTCTCTCTATCTAGCTATCTCAAACACTCACTTCTTCTCCCTCTCTCTCTCTCTCTCTGATCATTATTTTCTTTCCTTAATCTTCCTTTCTTTCTCAGCTTGTACATATCTATCTATCTATCTATCTATCTATCTATCTATTTCCGTCTTCACTATCTATCTATCTATCTATCTGTGTCTGTTCGGATCTATCTACTATCTATCTATTTCCGCCTTCACTATCTATCTATCTATCTATCTATTTCCGCCTTCACTATCTATCTATCTATCTATCTATCTATCTATCTATCTATTTCCGTCTTCACTATCTATCTATCTATCTATCTATCTATCTATCTCAGTCTGTTCGGATCTATCTATTTATCTACCTATCTAATTCTATATAAAATATTCAGATTTTGACATTAAATAACACATTCTCACTAATTCACTTTCTCTCTCTCTCTCTCTCTCTCTACACACACACACACACACTCTCTATCTAGCTATCTCAAACACTCACTTCTTCTCTTTCTCTCTCTCTCTCTCTCTCTCTCTCTCTCTATATATATATATATATATATATATATATATATATATATATATATATTTAGGACTATAAACTACATAAAGCAGTAATGTCTTCGATCGCGAGGTTTTGAGGACTGTGGGACCACCTCATAATTTGTTTTGTTCCCCGGTCCGCCCTCACCCGGCGTGTTAGCACCTGTTAGGGTCATAGCTATGGGCAAATAGTGACCCCCTCACCAAACAAAAGTACTATGAAAGTAAAAATTGCATTTTTATAATAAAACTTATTCAGCAATACATATTTATAGCAAAATGATCGTGATAAATTTTATCTGTATTTGAAGCCATAAAACTGCATTCAAAATATTTAGATTTCGGCATTAAGTAACCCATGTAGATGTTGATATGCCACCAAACAACCAATCTGAACGAAAGCTTTCATGACATTAATCTATACAATATTCTACATTTTTTTTTAGAGAAATCAAACTGTATTCCAAAATATAACTTTAACAAAACTACATAAATCACGCATATAACCGCCTCTAGTAATTATGTCCCCACAAACATGTATATGCATAAAATCTGAGTATCATCTACCATGTGTTCAACTGTGAAAGCAGAATAACATATATCACCTTTTTATTACCTCAAAGCTCCCAAGAAAATTAAATTTTGGTATTAAATGATACATAAGGTATCGGTATACCGCTAAACATATAAGTCAATCAATCTCTCTCTCGCTAGTCAGTGATCTTGGTGTCATGAAAATGTTTCAACTTGATACTGACGTCCACCAAACAAAAACACTATGAAAGTAGAAATTACATTTTTTTTAGTAAAACCTATCAGTAATTAGTAACTAGTAATTTAGTAAAACCTATCAGTAATACCTATGTATAGTAAAATGACCATAGCACATTTTATTTGTAATTTATCGCATACAATTACATTCAAATTATTTAGATTTCGGCATTAAGTGACCCATAGTGGTGTTGATATGCCACCAAACAAAATCAAACAGCCATCATGAAAGAACCCTTTCATGACATTAATCGATAAATCCTACAAATTCTTAAAGAAATCAAACTGTATTCCAAAATATAACTTCTACAAAACTACAATATAAAACATACACAACACCGCTTGTAATAATTATTTCCACACTAACATATATATGCACAAAAGCTGGGTATCATCTACCATGTATTCAATTGCGAAAACAGAATAACACATATCATATTCTCATTACTTCAAAGTTTCCAAGAAAATTAAATTGATTTAAATTTAGTTGATATACTGTGAAGCAAATCAGTCAACCAACAATGCATTTTATCTGTAGCTGAAGGCAAACAGTTGCGTTAAAATATTTAGATCTCGGCATTCAATAACCGATAGAAGTGATGATATGACGCTAAACGAAATCATCAGAGCAAATCATCATCAACAGATTTATTACCTGAATGATTCTAAGAAAGGATTCTCAACGAAAATTCCACCTCATTCAGATTACGACATCAGAATTTCAACACGAGATTGCCCAAGAGATACGCTAATGGATTAAACTGTTCAGTTAAGTATATCAGTTCACGTGTGAGTTCGATCCTTGTGACTGGTAGTGCTAAAATGTAATTATATTCTGGTTCAGTGGAAAAGAAAAATCGGCATGAGAACAAAAGTCCAGCCGTGGAACGAATACAGAATTTAATTAAAAGAGTTACAGGTAAAATGTTTTTTTTTTGTTGTTGTTTTTTTAAGCTTATCACCCCAAGCAAGGCTGGAAACCACTAGCACGCAAGAGGTTACAGAAGGTTTGGAGGAAGAGCAGATAGGAGTGGTAAAGGAGAGGATGTGGAGAAAAATAGTGGATCGATCAAAGCAAGGGGGTTACAGAAGATTTGGAGCGAGAGCAGATAGGAATGAAAGGTGAAAGGATGTGGAGAAGGGAAGTGGATAGATCAAGGCAACTGGAGATGTCGATTGACGTTACACTTAAATAGTTGGAGATTGTATTTGTCAGGGAAACAGGAATAAGGAAGGGAGTTCCACAGGCGAGATGTGCAAGACATGAAGCTATTGGAGTAGAAGAGACGTCTACATCTAACAGTTTCAACGGTGAAGGGGTGGGATTGGGATGCCAGCCTCGTAGGACGTTTAAATTCATGAGACCTGGGAACCAGCGAAAGCAGCTCATCGGAGCAATTACCGTGAAAGTATTTGTAAAGAAGACAGAGCGAGGCAACGGCGCGTCTGTGAGAGAGCGACTGCAGACGAGATGACAGATCAGGGCCACATTGCATATCCGTCTCTGGATCCTATCAAGAACCCTGAGGCAAACAGCAGGGGCTCCAGACCATATATGGCAGCAATACTCCATGCAAGGTAAAATGAAATCACCCGAAAAATGCCATAGCTTGTAACAGCCGATAAATCGTGATTATAACAATCAAGATGAGACTGATGTACCAAACAGAAAAGCATATAATATTTTTTGGTTCCTCCCTGTGAATGTTTAGGGTGCAATGGATAAATCATCACTATTTTATATTTTTTATTTCGTGCATGCATGTTAGTTTTTGATTTTGTTGTCTGCACAGTATATTAGAGTCGGTTGGACACTATCTGTGAGAAAAAGAGCAACATGGCGCAATTCACTCCACCAGAAATTTGTAAACGACATGCTGTACTGCTTGGCATTCGCACCGGAAGCTCCAATACGAACATTTCAGAGTTTCTAGGTGTCAATCTGAGCAAAGAATTCGGAAGGAGTTGGATGATATATTTTCCATGGATCGGATGTTAGGATTATGCTCGCAAATAATAAAATAAATTCAGCAGATATAAAAAAACTAAAAAAACAAAAAGGTGTGTAAGACAAGGATGTGTCTTCTCACCAGACTTATTCCTTTTATACATCGAGGCAATTCTGAGAGAATTAGAAGTCCTACCGGCATTCTTTATTTTCGGCCACGCTCTTAACACCATAAGATATACAGATGACAGTGTGCTGATAGCTGGCACAGAAAGAAAACTACAGAAGCTCCTACAGAAAGTGGTGAAGGAAAGCCAGAAGAAGGGACTACAAGAAGACAGAATGAACGGTTGTTAGCAAAAAAGAAATGAACCCAAAATGCAAATTATAAATTGGAGATCCCAAAATCAAACAAGTTCAAAAATTTAAATATCTGAGAAGTGTTTTAACAGGGGACGAAAAATGTGGAACTGAAGTCTGAAGACGAACTGGGATGGCCAAAGGTGCCTTCCAAAAGCTAAGCAGAGTATTAAGAAACAGAAAAACTTTGTTAGACACAAAGAAAAGTTTTCCTATATGGCAGTGAATGTTGGAAAATCTTCTCATTGATGAAGAAGAGACTTGAAATATGTTTCTAGAGAAGGATGCTGAGGATATATATAATGGACCAAGCATATGAGAAACGACGAGGTTTTAGAGAAAATGTATGTAACATCAGGAAGAAACACTTGAAAGGGCACCTAATGAGGAAAGAGGGTTTGGAAAATCTGATACTCACAGGACAGATTGAAGGCAGTTGGGATAGATGAAAACAACTTATTGAGCTTGAGTAAATGGATGTCAGAACAGAGTTTAGGAGAAATAACAAAAGGACAAAATTTATTAAGAGCAAAAAACGACAGGACGTTGTAGAGAGTTATGATCGCCTATGTCTTGAGTAGACACGGCAAGACAATGTATATGTTCAGTATTTACATTATTCGGACTATTGTCCTCATCTTTGTCGCCATATTTGTCACAACGTTTCGGCCGTTGTACGCTCCGGCCTTCTTCAGGTGGTTGGAATTTCGAACCGAACCCTTTATTTCGATCACTGGGGTAGACTGTTCTAGTTCCACGAGCCATGTTTGATGGATGTCAGTTATCAGTTATCTCCTGGTAATTTTTCCCTCTGAAAGTTCTCCACTGCCTGAACCGGGTATTGAACTCACACTCTTTTTGGGTCTGTTACTGGATCTAACCAACGCCTTTATCCACCGTACCATGTGTCCTTGAGGACATCTGGGCATGAATTTCTGAGTATTATAAACCTAATTTTTCAGCAACCATTTTTTTACCAGTACTCATATTGCAATTTTGCTGTTATCATTGCATGTTCTTTACCAGATCTCATATTGCAACTTTTTGTTATCATTGCTGTTCTCTGGCACTCCTTATTACTGGTTACCATATTGTATTTATTTCTATGCTTGGCCGACTCAGGAGATTTTTGTGGCCTAGCATATGTGCTGATTCCTTAAGTTTACGAATTTTCCAATGGTGTTCCCTGTCTATGATCTCAACCTGATCCCACAGGGGACGGTGATCTCCCTTCTCTCTCCATATGTGGTCAGCCACGCCTGATTTTTCTACTTCCCCTCGCATTACAGCTTTCTGGTGTTCTTGAAGCCTTACCTTGAGGGGGCGGCCTGTTTCTCCTTTATATTCCTTGCCGCAGCTGCACGGGATAGCGTACACACAGTCTTTAGTCCCGTTCTCCTCTATGGGGGGTCTCACTCGAGAGAGATATCTGCGAAGTGTTGTCACGCTTTTGAAGGTTGTCCTGATGTTATATGGACCGCAGATCCTTTGTATTTTCTCTGAGAAATATAGACAGAATGTATATGTTCTTTTAAAAATAAAGAATTTTCTTGATATTATTAAAATCTTTCATTTTATCAATATAATTATTGATTGATCGAGAGAGAAGTGTACCAACAAAGTGAGTCTGGAGTACAAACGTCGTCGGTTGGGTTATAAATAAGTGAAGTTTATCAGCTTCTTTAAAAAATAAAATAAAATGACATTTGATTCAATTGTATTTATTTTCCTCTATTTTGCCTTGATTTTATGAATTTAAGCGCAATACTGGATTGGCGGTTAGGTCTCTTCATCTTGCAGTTGAAATGGCTAATTGTAATCGTACGTTCCTTACTAACAGTTTCTTCCATTGCACCTATCGTTTGTGGAACTCTCTTATGCCATCTTGCTTTCCAGTCAACTTTGATCTTCAAAAATTTAAATGCAATGTCAATCGTTATCTTCTATTTTATTAATTTTTCTTCTTTTATTTTTCTTTCTCCTTAATAATGTTTTCTTTTTTTTGTATTCTCTCACTCTCGGTAGCTCCTTGAATTTTAGCTTGCTTGAGGTGAAATGATTAATATAGATAATCTTTTTTGTTGAGTGTTGGTGGGTTGATTTTGATATAGAAGACTTCGAAAAGTTGAAGATTTTTGTTTCTTATTTTCGTGGTATAGTATATTTTTGTTGTCAAAAGTATTTTTCTGTATTGTGTGTGTGTGTGTGTATATATATATATATATATATATATATATATATATATATATATATATATATATATATATATATATATATATATATAGTAAAGGTAACACATCCGTTGGTATATAATCCAAGTGAATAGTAGTAATACAAAATATTAAAACTGACCCACAAAAAGAGTTTATTATGTATTTATTATTAAATAATTAATACACAATAAAATCTAAAATCATCTCATATGGGGAATAAGCTTATTTCGACAGACGAAAATATAAGTCGTGTGTGTCTTATCAACCCCGGTAGATATATATATATATATAGCATGATGAAAAAGACGCCAAACTTAACGAAAACAAAATTTTATCGTCTAATGCTTAAGAGGAAAGACCAAAGTTATTTTAAGTATTTTTTAAAAATTTTCCTTCTTTTTAGAACATTCTAAATTTTGATTAAAAAAACCTTGTTTCTCTTTGTATCAATGGAACTAGTAAAATAACATACAATTTTTAGCACGTTTTTTTTTGTATGACATACATTAATTTGGAAAATCTTGCAAAAATAAAAATAATTGTCGGATGTTAATGAAACTTTTAGAAACAATTCAGATGATCGAAATTATTATAAATATGTTTTTTTTTATTTATTAAAGTCATGGCAGAAATATTTTTAGCGCGTTGTAAATTGTATCGTTTTGACTAATCAGAAGATCCGCAGTAATTAAGAAATGTAATTTCGTGTTTATAATCGGGCTGTAATTATAAAGTACAGAAGACCAACCAGAATACAATTAAGTTGCGTTATTTGAGTTAAACATTGTTCTCCGCTGTTAAGGCCTTTACTTTTGTGAAAACCGTGTGGAGAAGTTAATTTGATTTTTCAATTTCAACTGAGAAGGGTACCTACAAGTATCAGTATCATCTTAGGAAATTTATATGATCTTATTTTTATATTAATCACAGTTATGACATTGTTCCATAAATGAAATATCAAAATTAATAATAAAATGAATGGAAATACAAATAACACAGTAAAATGTAATAAATGTACATAAAATTATAGTATTTTATGTACACTTCAGATAAAATTTCATATGAAAGATACCTATACATTAATTAGATACCTAGCTTATGAAATTTAATCTCACTCTTAACAGTCTTATTTTAATTTCTTTATAATATATTTTCCATAAAGCATCGTAAACGTAAAGGTGAAAGCTAAGTACAAAAAAATTAAAGCGCTGAAAGTTTTCCTTAAAAATAACGAGGTAAATATTTTGTTCACTTAAATCTAAATAACTTCACTTTTCGCCTTTCGTAGACCAAATTATGTTATTCCATCCATACGTCATTCAACACCTGTCAAGTGACGCCAAAGGTTATGAGCTGCTTTGTTTTATTTTCAAATTACATCTTTTCGGCGCAGAAGCTAAGTTAAGCTAGGTTCAAAATATTTTAAATAAACATTATAATTTCTGATTTTCTTAAAATAAGTTTTGAAAAAATGATAATTGGTTTTTAAAAGAAATTCAAACTGAGAATTTCATTTTTTTATAAAATGTAAAAAAATGGATGCCATAATCGATTATCTGTCAAGTTTGCTGACTCAAGAAAAACAAGATTTTTAACGAAAATTCGGACGTGCTCGGAACGATTAAAAACTGAAGAAAAATACCCCCGAAATATTTTGATCTTTCCTCTTAATAATAATATGAACATTTAGACGATAAAATTTTGTTTCTGTCAAGTTTGGCGTCTTTTTCATCATGCTATGCTCTTTTTTGGCGATCTCATGGAGGTACATATATATATATATATATATATATATATATATATATATATATATATATATATATATATATATATATATATAAAGGTAGGTAATGAAAAGTTTGGTAATCCGTATGGATAATGCCAAGAAGGATGTAATCCATAGAGCTAAATGTCAAACCAGAACAAATATTAATGAATTAGAAAACAGACAACCTTAAGGGTCCGTTGATTAAATTTTGTTGCCCTAGGAAAGTGGTTTTCTCATTTTATTTTTAATACGTAAATTTAAAACCATTTTTTATGCTTGGAAATGTGATCTGAGGATCCAGGAAATAAACACCTTCCTGGGGCAATAAAATATAATTAATGGACCCTTAAGGTTGTCTGTTTTCTAATTAAATTAATATATATATATATATATATATATATATATATATATATATATATATATATATATTAAAAATTAGCTATATTAAAATATGTTTTTTTTTCGCTACACAGTAATAACCATGTTTCAAAAATGGAAGCTAAAAGCTTCGAATTTAATTTGTTATTAAATTAAAGACATTAGTCACATTTCCTCGTCAAGCGAATTTTGGAGCAAATTATTTTTTTAAAAATTTACAGTTTTAAAGGCACGACAAATATTCATAATTGAGTGTTTCCAAGGATACAGAGAAATCCATTCATCTAGACAAGGGGTGGTAGGGTGTTCAATTTTTAAATTTTCGTTGTATCAGTTAATAGTTACATTCGAAAGCGGAGGTTATGTTTAGTGATGGGTAGGGATGTATTTTTCAACAAATTCTGACATCCGCTAAATGCATGTCGTCTAGGTTTTTTATAAATATTTTATTGTTAACGGCAAAAATTCTTACGTCATTTTTTCTATTTATATACATAAAGAATTTTTTGGGCTGTTTTGGCTAGAATATATTTAATTTAACTACAATTCTAAAAAATTTTAATTTTTAATAGACTATATTTCTTTAAATATATATATATATATATATATATATATATATATATATATATATATATATATATATATATATATATATATATATATATATATATATATATAATATAATAATATTTTTAGTTTTTAAAAATATGATTCAAAGGAATCATATTTTTAAAAACTAAAAATATTATTATAATATAAGCTACCTCTGTATGGAGCACTGTCTTTTTGAAAATAAATCTAAATACTAAGGAACACCGGATTATCTACCTAACGTGTTCTTTCCTATTTTACTGCACACCTGCATACATATATATATATATATATATATATATATATATATATATATGTATGTATTAATTAACCCCGGTATATATATATATATATATATATATATATATATATATATATATATTCACCATTAATTATAATACTTTGTTGTCAAGTGCTTTTTGAACCATTTCGAATAAAATCCCTTCCATCTCTTGAATCTAGTTTTCACTGGAGAAAGATTTTTCGAAAAAAGTTGTAATTGGTTGACACAAGGTCAAGTGAATGTGGTGACATCACACCAACCGAATTCCAATTTTTTCCTCCGTTATTCTGGCTGCTGTAAGGCTCTGCCTTGTCATGGAGGAGAACAGTATCTTTCCCTTTCATCCACTGTGTATGCTGCTACTGCTGTACAAACACTCAGGTAATTGTTTACTCCAGGTTTGTGCTTAACTGCCACTGGTATTTAGCAGTGGAGATGATACATTCTTGTGGCCTTGTCAGCGGCCAGAAATAAAGACACAAGTAAAGGAATTGAGTTAACCAAATATATTAACAGAAACAGTAATACAAACGAGAGTGTTACAGCATGAATGTTCGATCCGACTATTAGAACTGACTGCTGGAAACTTTCCTCTCTAAAAGGCAGTACCTGCTCCTATTTATAGCTGGGAGAGTCCATGCGAGCGTGGGTAAATTATCATAATATATATTAATCATTAAAATGGTTCCCCAAGTGTATAATCGGTACATGAAAATTTGCGTGATATAGTGACAGGTTTTACGACAAGCAGCATATAATCTTTCAGGTGGGACCGAATTGGAAATACCTTCAGCTCGAGTATTCCTGTCTGCTCAGACCGTCTCCGATTCAGGGGGTTCCAACATGTCGGAATGTGACACCCAAATTGCCTTGGTTGCCAACATTCGTTACCCGGTCACGTGATTGCTTCCTTCATCTTGTTACTCATGAACAGGGACTTACGATCATATCATGTTGAAACAGCGGTTCTCATACGATCACTGAAGTTAAGCAACGCCGAACATGATCAATACCTAAATGGGTGACCGCTTGGGAATACCAGGTGCTGTAAGTTCGGATCTGTGGGTGGTGTAATGGAATTGGAAATCGTAGAGCCGATTTCCGATTCAAGTCGAGTTTGCTATCTTCACTTACGCGAAAATGCCTTTGTGAAATGTATGAATTCTCGTCTCCTCTCTACTATGGATTAATTATTAGAACTTGTATAATCAAAGCATTATTATTTCCACAGTCTTTATAATTTAAGAATATGCCTGGCTTTAAATAAATTGAAAAAGGTTGATAAGACATTAAAAAAAAAAAAAACTTACGAGCAGAGCTGCACAGTGTGTCCGCTTCAAGAGGATATGACCAACTTTTTAAGATCAGGCAAACATATCTGTCGGAGTGAACGGGATATTTATTGCAGCCCATCTTAATCCAGAAAGAATAAAATGTGTATACGTACACATGCAAACATTTTTTAACCAATTCACCCCAAGGAAGGTGATAATACCACTAAGATGCAAGGGGTAAATTGGGATTGAGAAAAATTGAGAAGACTTTAGAAGGAAACGGAAACCCTATCCTAAACAGGAAACGAAGGATAAACCTCTACACTTGTTCAAAAGAACAAAACCATGAAAGTTATGACTAGTATAAGACCAGTACATTTATCATTATTATTATTATTATTATTATTATTAATATTATTATTTTTATTTTCTTTGATATCTGACGTTTACACATTTCTTTCCGGGTCCCGTCCAGGGAGCTAAGGTTAGAAATGGCACTTTCCACTGAAAAAAATAAAAATAATTACACGTATTATTATTATTATTATTTATTGATGATGATATTGTGGAAGGTTCTGGTTAATAGTTAATTTACAGCAAAATCTCAACAATGCTCCAGCCTCTTCCTCGGTGTCGTTATTTGCGCAAATGTGCGTTAAAGGGTTGCTTGATCCTGCCGAAGTCTTCGAAACATGTTCGACAAAGGTTATTTCTTGGGGTTACTCACCTATCGACATTCAGTGGGAAGCTCACTCTGACCAATATTAGCAGTAACCCCAACACTAACCTTCACTCAGCTACCAGTATATACTACTTAACGGCTCCGGGGGGTAATCTTTCCCTTTATATTAGCACATTAGCTTCAATTTAAATTTGTATTACTTAAAAAACATCTGATGAACAGGAAAATATCATTTCTATGAATGAATGGATCAATAAAGCTGTTGTTTATTGATTTGATTTTTTTTTTGTTTCGTTTTTTTTTTTGCGGGGTGGGGGAAGCAGTTTTGAAAACTGGTTATTCAATGGTATTTGTGTGCCGGAGAAATATCAATTCCGAAGAATAGTCAAATAAACTAATGGAAAAAATTCTTCCAGTATATTTTTAATCGGTATTCGACCATGTAAAGCAATAAAGCCACTAAGACACAACGGTGTGGAAGAATTAGGAACAGAAACATTACTAACAAGAAAGAAAAAAATAATAATCAGGAGGACAGTAGATAGTGATTGATATCACATTTAAATTTTTAGATTAAAGTTGGCTGGAAAGTATGGAGCCAAAAGGGAGTTCCACAAGGGAGAAGTGCAAGAAAAAAAACTGTTAGTATCTGTCTATATTTCTGAAATGAGGTATTATGTACACTATTTACATAGTTCGGAATTATCATCCTCATCTTTCTCGCCATATTTATTACAACGTTTCGGCCTTCTTCAGGTGGTTGGAATGTCAAACTTAACCATTCATTTCACTCACTGGGGTAAACTGTTATAGTCTCACGTGCCATGTCTAATGGATGTCAGTTATCTCCTGTTAATTCACCTCTCCGAGTTCTCCACTGCCTTAACCGGGTATTGAACTCACACTCTTTGGGTCTGTCACTGGATCTAACCAACGCCTTTATCCACTGCGCCATGTGTCATATATATTGATTTAAATAAACATAATTTTATGTCAATTTTTTTAAAATATCCGGACCTAGGCTGCCTTTTGGCCAACGCATCATCAGGGCCCAATCGTTGACAACTTTTAACTCATTTCGATTGATAAGAGGTAGTACTGGAACACGCTTAAAATTACGAATGTTGTAAATACGTAAAATTAAGAGAAAAAGAAAACAAATAAATTTACGATTAAAATACGTAAATAAAGAAACTTGATCCAGTGGAGCATAAAAAGGAAAAAAATCAAGCTCACATATCTCCGAATAAATTCAAGGATCTTAAAAAATTCTCCTTCTGCTTGCATAGTACAGGCTGGAATAATTTTAAGCATAAAGCTTCCAAAATTTATAAATGGTGTTTTGATCTGCCTGTATGCAAAATGGAAAACGAGTCAGTCGAAAAACGAGACGAGCATGACTCATTATCCAATAGGTGTTGTCCAATTGAAGACTCGTGCACTGATTGCGACACACGAGAATGATCACAAGAACAAGTTGGCTTATTCTCGACTTTAACCTGAGACTCGTCCGTCCTATGTATTCAGCTTTGCACTGATATTTGAATTTATAAATAAGCAAACTTTTATTGTGATAGGGTAGACGGTCTTTAGAAAATGAAGGTAGAATTGAGCGAGTGCCAAAAATAACACGTAGTTTGGCTGAAAGAAAAAATGGCAGAGACAATAGAAGAAACTCTGTCACCTAAAAGTTTGCATTTTCTGCCAAACCAAGGTAATTTAAGATAAATAGGACCCAAACCAGGACCCAATTTAGGGGGCATATTTAAGTTGTCTATTTTTCGTTCCATTTTACGGTCCACAATACGAGTTGGAAAACCATTATTGACAAGAATACAACGGATCTTATTTAATTCCAGCTGGAGTGTACATGACAAACAAATTAATAGGGCTCGTTGTACTAATGTTTTAATCAAATTTATTTTTCTATGCTGAGAGACAAAAGAATTCCAACTGGTGTAAAGACCTGAAAAGGCGTCTTTACGAAAAACACTGGTAATAAAAATACTATTCTTCCTCTCCACAAGAACATCCAGAAAAGAAATAGAGTTGTTCACTTCTTCCTCCATTGTGAAAACCAAAGTTGGATGTAAACCATTTAAAGATTCACAAAAAAGTGTTGCCTCCTCTATGGTATTAAACATTGAAAAAGTAACATCAACGTAACGTTGATAGATTTACGGTTTCTGATGCTTCTCAAACAAAAGGCTCTCATGATAACCAACAAAAATCTTAGCTAAAATGGGACCCAAGGGACTACCCATAGAAATCCCATCTACTTGAGCGTACATAATATTTTCAAAACTAAATTCTATTCCTTTAGTTGCTAACATAAGGAACTCCAAAAACAAAGGCTCTGGAATAGGAGGACGACCCAGGCAACCTCTGTAGAGAACGTCAGAACATATCTGTACTGTTTCTTGGAGGGAGAATATTGATGTACACACTTACAATATCAAAAGAAACCAAAATCTTATCATCAGAAGAACTGGGAGATTTTCTAATGAATTTGGAAAAGGGGAAAGAGTCTGATACACAGTATGTTGAAAAGTAATCAAAAACAGGTTTGATCAATTCAGACAGCCATTTGGACAACTCGTGTTGTGCCGATCCCTCCATAGATAAAATGGGACGTAAGGGCACATTATTTTTATGTATTTTAGGCAAACCATATAGTCCGGGTCTTTGGGAACCTACGGGTCTGATCTTATTGTAGGTATCTTTACTTATGAGATTGCCTTTATATATTTCTAACAACCGTTTTTGAAGTTTTAATTCAAGTTTAACAGTACGGTCGTGTATTATAGACGGACCAATCAAACAAAACTTTGTAGTATCATTTAGAATAAAGTTCATCTTACTCACATAGTCAAATCTGTTTAGAATAACAACACCAACGCCTTTGTCAGGTTTCGTAATGTAAATATCATTACGAGATTTTAAAATCTTGATGGTCTTGTAATGAGCGTGACACCATGCGACAGTGTCACGATCAATTGGTGTGGAAATAAACTCATGCTCTATTTCTGAAATTCTAGACTTGCACAATACGAACTGGTCCGTGGAGGAAGGAACAAGACGAAGTAGCTGTGAGAACATAACTTCAAATTCAGCTAGAACTTCAACTTTATTTACATTTCGAGGGGGAATACAAACTCCAACCCTCTGGAGAGAACAACTTTTTTTATTTCAGAAAAATTAATATTAGACAAATTAATTATATGTCTATTTAAAGAACAATTCTCTACACCAAATCGCTTCTTGATTAGAGCGGTGATATAGGCATTATTTTTGGTAGCAGTTTTCTCTTCGAAATGTACTCTACTTTTATCTAGATATTTCGAAATACGAAAAGAATAAAAAACGAATAATGTCTTTTGATTCTGCTTTACAAAGAACGATATATACGTTAATTTATCAAGTTCGTATTTGATAAAGGCTTTTTCGAGTTGGTAACTGCAATCGACATTTGCGCTAACTAGTCTGTGCTTTTAATGGATGAAGGGACAACACCAAAGGATAAACAAAAGAAGAGAAATTTTCTTTTGGTACGCAATGAATTTAATTTGTTCCAAAGCTTTTATCAAGTTATTGCGGTCCTTAATCATCATCACATGGAATCTAAATTTTAGGATTCTAAATTCAACACCATCACTTGATAAGACACCAGAAGTATTGAAACAAAATGGGATTTTTGTGGTGATTTTATAACATATTTATGTTATAATTTTCGAATGAATTATATTTGCTCTACTCTGTATTGAGCACTCTTTTAAGAACAGTATTTTTTGGTTATTGGAATTTATTCCGTATACACCAACCCTATACTTGGATATCTATCTATCTATCTATCTATCTATCTATCTATCTATCTATCTATATATATATATATATATATAGGTAGATATATATATATATATATATATATATATATATATGCATATATATATATATATATATATATATATATATATATATATATATATATATATATATAGAGAGAGAGAGAGAGAGAGAGAGAGATGCAGAGAGAGACTATGATGCTAGGGAGATTGAAATCAGAATTTTAAACTGACTCTTTCCGCAATGTCATTGTTGAGGAATCAACGCAACCTTTACAGCCACCAAGCATTTGCCAAAATAATATTTAGATTAACGTTATCTATTTTCAGCGTAAACAATGGAAATAGAAATAAATAAATGTAAAACTTTAGAATCAGGAAGCCATACAAAATTCTGGCTCTGGCGTTTTGTTTTGTTACAAGTCCCGCTAGTCATGTACTCATTCGACAAACTCTTTTGAAAGCAGCGCCCCTAGCGGCAGTTAGAAGCTACGCGCACACCACGACTCCAGAGAACGTATATTTTAAGATCTGGTAAACGGCAATTATTTCGATAGGAATTGTTTGGGATATTCTTCCTCACCAGAAAACCTTCAGGTAGATCTCTATGTTCTTTTTAAAGCTAAAAGCCATCTGCAGAGACATGTGCGGTGTGCTTCTTGGCAGGGAAAGTAACATATTGCCTATTGCCGACCAAAATCCGTACATCTAAAATTACAGTAGCTCGACTGATGATTTTAAAGGTTGGCTCGACCTTAATTTTCTCCTTGCTGTAGAACACCCATAATATATAACGGGATGGTGAAAAGTTTGCAGCCTGAACGAAATATACTTCCAAAAACGTTCCATTTAGTTTATGACTAGCAGCATGGCCCGGCGTTGCCCGTGCTTGATTCAAAAATCGTACGACACATACAGCAATCGCTATCACTTGACTTAAAATATTTTTGCCCTTACTTGCCTTTAAAAGAGTGTCCTTTGCCGTGCTGATGTTGCTACATGCCTTACTTCTTGCCTATCTCACACTGCGAATTTTTTCTAAGCTCTATACTAAGCATTAAATCTGTTACGAAAAAAGAACTAACAACACCAACGCCTCAAAACGCCTCAAAACGATCAGCTTTAAAAAAGGACTCGTAACTGGAAAAACCGAATGAAAAAAGAATGTTAACAACAAATATTTTTTCACACCCAACCCAGTTCTGCGGAATCAGAATCAACGTTGAGTTTAAGCAAGCGAATGAGCCAATTGGAGTAAAGTGCCATGCAGATTTAAATTTTTCCCACTTGTGACGAATGCAGCTATCGATTTTTTGCATGCTAGTTAACATACGTGTCAGTCAGCTGTTGGCTCTCACGCTGGCCAATAGAATATTCCTGCCTATTCGTGGCCGCCAGCTATAGGCTCTCACTCTGGCCAGTAGAAAATGTCCACAAACTACATGAAAACTGCCGTAGAAGCCTGAAAAATCGATTATTTCCACTATCGATGGGAGTTGGGAAATGCAAAGTCGATCTTTTTGCTAACTTGGAGCATGTGCATGTAAATTTTGGTGCACATCCGTCGAAAATTGCGGCCGTGCATTCGTCACACACACACACACACACACACACACACACACACACACACACACACACACATATCCTGCCTTTTATACATAGAGATTTGGGAAGAAAGTGGGTCCGCATAATTTTCAATATCCCATGGTAAAAATATGCGTCTATATTTCTGAGACGAGTTATTGACTGTTGTTTCCATCTTACCATATTCATAACGTTACGGCTGTTGTACGCCCCGGCCTTCTTCAGGTGATATATGGAGGAAAAAGGGAGATAACTGCGCCCTGTGGTATGAGGTGTAAATAATATACAGAAAGAATCACTGGAAAATACGAAAACTTAAAGAATCAGCATATATGCTAGGCCACAAAAATGTCCTAAGCAGGCCAAGCATATAAGTAAATAAAATATGAGCACGAGTAATACAGAAAACAATAATAACAGCAAATTATAATATGAGCTCTGCTAAATAAAATTGTTTACTGAGTGTTGTGGATTCCGGGAATGGAATCCTGGACAAATAAATAAACAACGCCAGTAATTGAGATAGAAAAATAAGTGTATTAAACGTAAGAATACAGACTTGAAGTGAAGATTAGTAGTCCAGGAATTCGGGTTAATAGAAAGTATATGTACAAGTCTCTGTAAGTGAAGCCGTAATTATCTCTCTCGCTGGACTCTCGTATAACTCTCTGTGAACACCCTGTCTCCGTATCTCTCACCCTGACTCAACGTATCTCAACCTGCAGATATTCTCTCTGTCAATATAAGTATACTTTGGACGAGTCCATCTTGTGTAAAAGGGTCTGACCCACAACACTGAGGCATTAGTTTTATAACACCTAAAAATTTAAATGATTTTGCTGTATGCTAATTGGTTTTCGATTCTAAAGAAATACCAAGATATAAAAGGATAGTTTTTAAGGCAAGCATATACGCAATTTATTTAATGCCATCAGCAATGTGTAACATATTCCTTTTTTATTATTGTTTAAATTACCATATATTCATCACATTGTCATTCTATTAGACTGGTGGACAAGGGTAAATCAACAGCTGAGAGAAAAGAGATGGGTTGGAGAGAATTGACGCAATACAATATTCTCAGCCCCCGTTTGACGTAAAATGTATTTCATATTTTTAACCAAAGAGACAAGCACACACATGTACACAGACACACTAACGCACAAGCACACAAAAACGCACGCAGAAACCAACACGACAGAGATAGATAGATAGATCCAAACAGTCTTATATATATATATATATATATATGTATATATATATAAATATACATATATATATATATATATATATATATATATATATATAGAGAGAGAGAGAGAGAGAGAGAGAGATAGCTAGATAGATAAATAATGAACAGAGTGAGATAGATAGATCCGAACAGGCTGGTATATATATATATATATATATATATATATATATATATATATATATATATATATATATATATTTGTATATATATATATATATATATATATATATATATATATATATATATAATATCTGGATAAAATGAATGAAACAAAATTGGGTGTTTTTTTTATGAAAGTATTTATTTCTGTGTTTTTGTATATATTTATTTATTTAATATTTCAGACCACCTAGGTCTTTCCTCAGAAATCAAATGAGAAACTGTGTTTGTGTGTTTGTTTACAGCGTTTGTTTACAGCGTTTGTCGTGAAGCGTGCGCATGTCACGTGATGTGCAATGCAACTTTGTTTGAATTTTTGGCGGAAGACTGATGATAGTGTCTTAAATGTTGTTTAAAAGGTTTTTTGACCATAACTCAAGAAATATTTCTTAGAATATTTTTAACTGTTAAAATATTTATGTAGATTTAAAATATTCATGTGTTTGTTTACCCCTAGTTTATATGTGTCTAATTTTAGAATTTAGTATTTTTCTTTTTTTCTTCTTCGTATGTGTGTTGTACTTAAATTACTGTGTTTGTGTGTTTGTTTTTAGACTTGGACGACACGTGGTGTGGAACGCGATTGTGTTTGATTCTTTAACGGACATCTAGGTTATATATATATATATATATATATATTTGTATATACATATATATAGATATAGATAGATAGATAATGAAAAAAACTAATATATATATATATAGAGAGAGAGATAGACAGATAGATAATGTATATATGTATATATAATGTATAGATAATATATATATATATATATATATATATATATATATATATATATATATATATATATATATATAATGAACAGAGATTGATAATGAAAAACTGATATATACATATATATATATATATATATATATATATATATATATAGATAGATAGATAGATATGAACAGACTGGGATGGATAGATAGATAGATAGATAGATAGATAGATAGATAGATAGATAGATAGATCCGAACAGACTGACATGTATGGATAGTTAAAGTGAACATGAATTGTCCAATATCTTCTGATCGCTTTCACCTTTAATCATCCATTATTGAAGAATCTATATCGGTACATCGAGGCGCAATCATCCTTGTCATAAGAGAATCAATTTTAGCAGCAAATATTTATTTTTCTATATATTCTCCTTCCTTGAACTTGATAAATGTCTTCTCTGTTGATCCCTTGGATCGAAACTTATACAGTGAAATTTCAGATCATAATTCAGCTTCGAAATTATGAATAAATCCAACTTATACATGTGTTGTAATTTTATCTTATCCTCGTCCCCAAAATGTTGTAACCTAGGGAAGGTTACTGAATAGATTAATCAAACAAAGGTTGGTAATGAACGATAATACTTAGGACAAGAACAACACATATAAGATTCGCCAGCGGCGCGTAGAATTAGTCAACTGCTAGAAGTCAAGTGAATTTCACAATGAATCTCCAAATGCAGGATATCTACCAACAGCCGCACATGGTTATATGTGGCACAAGGCCGAATTTAATATGGGGTTTCCAAGCCCTTAGGCTACGCCAAAAATTCCCGGTAGACCTAGTATAAAACGGTGTTGGGTAGCTGTTTGGCGAGACGAGATTCTGCCCTTCGACATAGCTTCGTCTGGGGATCCTCTCTGTCCGGAGGCAGAGAGTTTGACCAGCACAGCTGGAGACGAATCTCCAAATACCAGACCAACATACAGTATTTACTATTGTATTTATGTGAATCATCCTTGTCATAAGTGGATCAATTTTAGCAGCAAATATTCTATATACTCTCCTTCCTTGAACTTGATGTCCTCTCTCTTGCTCACTTGGATCGAATCTTATACAGTGAAAGTTTCAGATGAAAATAAATAAATCCAACTTAGTATATATGTAACAAAGATTGTGCTTCGCCAAAAATAAGTGTACCAACGTATTTATTTAAATGTTTTTTTTTCAAACCCGCAATCTTTCTAAAGGAGGCGTATGAACAGGCTCTGTATAAAGTGAAAAGAAGGAATATTGATAGAAAAAGATAAAAAATACAGAAAATATGCGGTCAATATGTCAGAAAACATATTTTATGAGTGAAAAAACTAGAGTAGAAAACTTGTATTATTTACAGTATTCGGACTGTTGAACCCACATCACTTTGGGTCTAGCCACCGGATCTAACCAATGGCTTTATCCACTGGGCAATGTGTCCATCAGTTGTGAGTTCAGTACCAGGCCACAGTAATGGTGAACCAAAAACTTGGAGAGTTGAGTCAAAGGGAAATAACTGAGACAATAGGAAAAGGCGTGGCACGTGGAACTAGAACAAGCAACACCGGTGGACGAAATAAAAGGTTCGGATCGAAACTCCAATCATCTGAAGGCCGGGGCGTACAACGGCCGTAACGTTGTGAATGTGGCAGTGAAGTTGAAGATAACAATCCGAATAATGTAATTAATCATAATACCTCATCTCAGAGATCCAATCACCTGAAGAAGGCTGTGGCATGGTATGGTTAGATTGCTTATTCTATCTAAATGTTTTTTCTTTGCTTTCGAATGTCAGCGACTATTTTTAACTTCCAGTTAATCACGTGATCATCCTTGACAACAAATTAACAAATGTCAAGTGAAGACGTTCGTAATTTTGTAATATTTTGCCTTAAAAATGTCGAATTCTACTCCGTCTCGTAAAAAGAGAAAAATATCTGAAGAAGAAAATGTGTTTCAAGAAAAGTGGGAATTACAGTACTTTTGTACCACTGTTAATGGAAAGATAAGCTGTTTGATTTGCAACCACTGCATTGCGACTCCAAAAGAATATAATGTGAAAAGACATTATGAAACAAACCCTCGATCTTCTGATAAATATGAAGGAGATATGCGTGTTTCAAAAGTAAAGGAATTCAAGGTTAAGTTAACACAGCAACAGAATTGCTTTACAAAAATTCATAAAGGCAACGTTCATTTTGAACTCTGCAAAATGGTCGCCATTAGTGGAAAATCTTACAGTGAAGGAGATTTCATAAAGCGATGTCTTGTAAAAACAACTGTAATTGTATGTCCAGAGAAGTCACACTTATTTCAAGACATTTCATTAGGCAGAAACACTTGCTGAACGGACTGATGAAATGACAGGTGATTTTAGTCGACAGTTGAAGATTTTATCATCAAGTTTTGAACATTTTTCTATTGCTCTGGATGAGACTGTTGACATAGCTGGAATAGCACAGCTCGCCATTTTCATCAGGGCTTGTGACAATGAATTTCAAATTTATGAAGAACTAATTGAACTGGTGTCAATACATGATACTACAACAAGATAAGAGATTTTTGAGAAAGTTGAACAGCCGAACCGTTGTGAATATGGCAATGAAGATGAGGATAACAGTCCGAATAATGTAAATAATGCAAGTAATCATAATACCTCATCTCAGAGATATAGACAGATATATAGAGAGACATAGACATAAAGGCCGGAGCGTACAACGGCCGAAACGTTGTGAATATAGCAATGAAGATGAGGATAACAGTCTGAATAATGTAAATAATGCAAGTAATCATAATACCTCATCTCAGAGATATAGACAGATATATAGAGAGACATAGACATAAAGGCCGGAGCGTAGAACGGCCGTAACGTTGTGAATATGGCAATGAAGATGAGGATAACGGTCCGAATAATGTAAATAATGCAAGTAATCATAATACCTCATCTCAGAGATATAGACAGATATATAGACATAGACATAAAGGCCGGAGCGTGCAACGGCCGAAACAAGTGGAAATGGCAATGAAGATGAGGGTAACAATTTGACTAATGTAAATAATGCAAGCAATCATCATACCTCATGTCAGAGATACAGACAGATATTCGATAAAAATATGGAACCACCGGAGAAGTCTGAAGTAACATCGGTACTGGACAGAATGAACAGGAACAAAGTAGAAGCAAATTGGACCGTAACCGAAAGGCTCACAGCCTTGGGCGATATCGTCATCGTCCCGATCACACAAGTGATAAATGATTATACGAATGTGACAACATACCTCTGCCCAGAAGTAGATATCTCGTCATGTATAAGAAACATGTTGAAAATGAATGCGAGTTCCATTGAATAATAAAATTAGTGAGCCATATATCCCAGCTTATGATCTGAATCCGGATGAAGAGAGAGAGAGCAAAGCAGAATTCGAATGGAAACGGAACAAGAAGAGTACCGCTTTGTGAAAAACACTGGAACCAGAAATATAATAGTTACGACTAGAATGATATCTGAGGGATAAATACAATACGGATGGATGTACACCTATGTTTTATAGAATACGCAAAAGTATTTGACAAAGTCAGCCACAAGGACCTCTATGAAGTATTAGGGAAAGTAACTATATTCAGAAAGGATATTACAAAAATTCAGAGCTTATTCTTGGAACAAACTGTCTGGATAAGGACAGGAAAAGGAATTGAATAGTACAGAAGTTTAAATCTCTGGGAATATTTTAACAAAGGAGAGAAAATGTGATCAAAATCCGAGCGCGCATCGAATTAGCGAAGGATGCATCCCAGAAGCTAAACAAATTACTAAGAAATGGGAAAGTTTCTTTACACATTATGAAATGGACAAAGTCCGACAATTATTTTAAGAAATTCTTATGTTTATACATTCTTTTTATAGATACAAATATTTAAGTAAATGCTCTGTTTTTGTAATAAACTGTTTTAAACAACATTTACCGGCCTGAATGTCCGAGAAATTTTCATAGAAAATGTTTGTCCTCCGACAGGAATCGAACCTGTATCCGATACGGAACACGTCATATAGCCTGACGTGCCTTAACCGTTTCGACCACAGAGGAACGTTTGCTTAGCAAGGTCGATTTTACTGTCTTTAAACTTTAATATTCCATGAATCTCTCACGTACATCCATATCTGCTCAATGCGTATCCAAATGTAAACAAATGATGCCACACATTATGAAATGGACAAAGTCCGACAATTATTTTAAGACAATTATTTCTCGGACATTCAGGCCGGTAAATGTTGTTTAATACTGTTTATTATCAAACAGAGGATTTACTGAAATATTTGGATCTATAAAAAGAATGTATAAACATAAAAATGTCTTAAAATAATTGAAATGTAAACTTACGACAGAAAGTGTCTTCTTACGGCTAATAATAAAATCTTTAAAGGCTAAGTGTTGTAAAATATACCTCTGCAAATGCAATGTATGTAAGCAATTCAATGTAAATACAAGGAATAACATGTAGTAAGTTTAATTTTAACAGATCCCCAATGTGGCTGATGGCAGGTAATGGCTAAAAGGGACATTCTACAAATGCCCAAGGAAATTCACAAGCGACATTTGATTTTTGTTTCATTGATGATAGTGATAACACTGGGTCTTTTGTCGTAAATAATCGATTTGTTTGCGTTCGCTGCTTGGTGATATGTATCGATCTTCTAAGTTTCCATTAATATTTTTATATAATATATATATTATTGGAAGGATTTCTTACTATGCATTATTTCTTATCGATATCAACGTTAATTTTAGTGGGTGTTGTCTGCCGGCCGGTCGATATATATGTTGAGACATAAACACGTGTCTCCTGAAATGCCCACAACAAAAATGCTAGACTCAGTATATGAGTCCACGTAAAGAAAATAAAAGAAACAACAAAAACCGATATATATATATATATATATATATATATATATATATATATATATATATATATATATATATATATATATATATAGTATTGAATGTTAAAGACAACATAGTTTTGCATATTTTCTTTTGAATTTTCTCATATTCTCTAATGAGACTTTTTATTTGAAAATGGTTTCGAAATATGTATTGTCCATACGATGACCTAGCGCTTTTGATTCATCTTCAGGGTCAATATTTTTAGTCAAATTTTTTTTTTTTAAACAAACATTTGCCAATTATCGTGTAGCGTAATCATGTTGCTATTTTTTTACAAACTAAATAAACGTTAAAATCCTTTTAAATTCAAAAGACGCGATGATGTTATCACGTGCAGGGCGAAGATTTTTATCATGTGACAGCGTGAAAAAGATTTCCACTACACAAGCTAAAAGATCGAAGAATACGTTATAAAATTTAAATATAAACATTGTAATATGTTACCAGAAATATTGTAATCTATACGATTAATAAGAGGTCTTTTGCTTTTAATATGTAATGTCTCTAAGATTTTAAGGCGTCTAATGTCTGTATGTGTATCTATAATTTTAGTATTATCTATAAGTATTTTACGTATATCAGATTGCATAAGGGAAACGGTATGTGACTTAATATGTTGTTTAATGGAGCTAGAATTATTTAGATGCAGAGTCAATCTTCTGGAGAGCCGGGTGGTTGTAAATCCAATATATGTATGTGGATTAGAAGAGCATTCTTCCATGGGACATTTAAACTCATACACAACATTGGTTCTATCAACAACCGCAGCAACTGGAGAATGATTATTACTCATTATCAGGTTAGATGAGTAATAATCATTCTATATATATATATATATATATATATATATATATATATATATATAACCAAACAAATGATAATTTATTAACAACATAGGGTTACAAGTGAAAAAGACAATAATGTATGTAACAAATGAATGTGGAAACTTTTTGGTCCAAAGTATGTGAAGTGTGTGAATGTGCGTACATACGTGCGTGTGTATGTGCTGTTTTCCCCAAAAGGAAACGCGTTCTTCCGTAAGAAATTTACATGTTGTCGTATGAGTGGAAAAGTAAGAAGAGAATGATAAAATTTTATCGCAGAGTATTTATAGCGCCGGAGAGCGTCCCCTAGTAGCGGTTTCGAAAATTAAGAGGAGATAACCCGATATGGAGAGACGTGTTTGAGTTGATGTCGTTGTTATTTTTGAAGAGTGAAATTAATATCAACTGGCCAAGAAATCGGAAAATATCCTCCCGACAGAAATCGAACCTATTCTCTCTTTCATCAGGTGATAAATGTTTTTTATGAGTAAAT
>OZ038517.1:1934785-1952285 GCA_964036315.1 Acanthosepion esculentum
AATACTGTTTCTACTTGGACCGATTAAAGACAGTAATCAATAAAAATTGTGTCCAACATTGGAAGATTGTCGTTTCCCATGAGGACAACGCCAGACTTAAAATATCTTTGCAGATAGGGACAGAAATTGTTTGGACATCTTACTGCATTTTCCCTACTCCTCAGATCTAGTACTTTCAGTTGAACACTAAATTCGATAAAATTATATTAAACTTCAATTCTTTGAAAGCGTGTAAAATCCACTTAAACTGGTTCGTCACTAAGAGAAATCTGGGAGAATAGAAGTGTCGTTTTCAATCCTAACAGCACTGTGCATTTATTGTTACTGAAAATTGTGGCACAAGACCAAAGCGGAGAGTGGTTGGTCAACATTAACTATCCTAAACCTAGCTAATCAGATTCATGACCCATTCATTCATCACAATTTGTTCAGTCACAAGAACTCACCCATCGCCATTCATGTTCACAGGGAACGTAGAAAAACATCCATTACATGAACCTTTCATAATGTTCAAAATGTTTTTTTTATTTTTTCAATTTTCTGACAAAAATATAAAATCCTAACTTGAATGACTGCAAAACACTTGCCCCTTCTCAATTTATAAGCAGAAACACAGAAATGCATGCTGGCATTTTTTCCCTAGTCAATAAAATAGGCCAGTCCTCGGTGTCATCTGACTCATTCCCGGTCTGTCTTGTCTTGAAATCAGAACGCTTGTTCGAACTTTTCTCTTGTGTGTCAACCCTAATTCTCAGTTTATGAACTTTTCACCATGTTACTGTTGCTTTGTCTTATTACTGTTAATTTGCCTTCCATATATTGCGTTCCTGCTTTATAAAGCATGACACATTTAGATACATCCAGCGCCATGCTCTATCAAAAAATGGCAAAAGCCAGTGACGCAAAACGCTAGATAAGAAGTGGAATGATTCCATGTCTAAAAATTTGAAATTCACTGAAAAATGCTTCGAAATTTTGTTCTGACTCAATATATATGAACAGTCATAAATAGATAGATACATACACACATAGAGAGAGGGAGAGAAAGAGAAAGAGAGAGGTAGAATATGGCGATTGTGTCAGACAGAAGGATGACTAACTAGCTAGTGAGCTTGCTCGATAGATTACATCACCAATCTTTGTTAAATGCATTCTTAAAGAAACTAAAGCATTTTTAACTACCACAACCAATTTTGACATAAAAAAGACGTTTACACACACACACGCATACGCGGGCGCCCGCACAAAAACATACACATACAAATATATATTATCATCCGAAGCACGCATAAACAAATTAGAATTATGAAACACATACACTCTTAAATTATACACACAAATGCTGCTTGACAAGTTACAAGCAGGAGAGTTTTGCTTAAGCAATGAAAATCAAGGAATTTAAATACCAGAATTTCTTTCTCTCCATATTTCATTTTTTGATGAAGATTCCATGAAAGCAAAATATGTTAGACTTATAAACATTTCCTATTTGTTCTTTATCCTATAATATAGACAGATTTGAATAGACTGTGATATATATATATATATATATATATCTACATATATATTTTCTGTAGTTTACTGCTATAGCAAGCAGAGACATTTTTTTCTCTCCCGATGATGGCCATGTTGGTCGAAACTAGTCGAGGAATATAAATGAAATAATAATAATAAAAGCATAAGAATATTAATCTACAACCCAGTGTGTCTGAAGATTTTAATTGATTTTTCTAATAATTTTTATCGTTCAAAATATATATATATATATATATATATATATATATATATATATGTGGGGGGGGTATGTAGAAAAATAAGAAAGAACACATTAGGTAAATAATCCGGTGTTCTTTAGCATTTTTGTTTTTATTTTTAAAAAATAGTTTTCCATACAGAAGTAGGGCCTAAATTAAAATATGATGTTTTTAAAAATATGATTCCTTCGCTACATAAGAGTTCTCATGTTTCAAAAACGAGAGGCGAGATAAACAGATTTGACCAGGCAGAAATAGATAAATAGTTATATGTGAATAGACTGATATATAGATAGATATGAAAAGATAGAAATAGACAGATAGGTATGAAGAAATTGAAATAGACAGAGAGATTGATAGACATGAAGACGATTGCGTCTAGTATGAAACAGTCTGTCGCCTCTGAGTGTTGACTTCAAATGTTCACTTATATATATATATATATATATATATATATATATATATATAGGCGTGATGTATCTTTCGATATATGACTGACGAGGCAGATTTTTTCCCGAATTTTGCCATTTCTTTCTGCGGTAGACCAGTTGCCATCCAAAGGCTATAGAACCCCGTCTGTCCTGCTATTTACCCATAGCTGGGGGAGAGAAGAGTATTCATACCTTTTCCAAGGGTATTAGCACGTAAGTGGGTGAAATTGTTCTTAAGGTTTTCCATGCGTCCGTTCTGCAATTGTCCACTATAGCACTCACGCATTTAAACATGTTAACAATAACGAAATCACACATACACCAAAATACTGTCATACACATACACCAGAATGCCACATTCACTAATCCCCATATGTACAGTTTTTTTTTGGGGGGGGGGCTGGGTCGATAAATATTTAAAACTATCAATCCCCAATGTTCATGATATCAAACTATTTACACAATTAAACAAAACGTGCGTTAGTAACAGATCACCCACAGTATAATCATGGCAGAAATAACAGTTAACTGGACGAAACTGCGGGATTAATGAAATAATTTTCTTGCATCCATTCTGTAATCACTCGCACTCACACATTTAAACACGATAACAATAACGAAATCTCACACTCGAAAACGAGACATCCCTCAGTTTAACCAGAGAGCCACAATCTCTGTCACCTTAATGAGGATGGCAAATGGAATGTGTTGGATTTTTTGGGTACCTTTAATACTAGTGAGCCAACCAAAATGAGCTGACTCGTTTTATAGTTCACCAATAGAAGTCACCAATCAGAAGGCTCAAAATATTCAATATGCCGTGTATAAAGGCAGCCATGTTTTTTTCAGAATATTCACTGCCAACCTCTGATATCGAAGACTGAAGAATTACGGAACAGCTGCTGGTGGTATTGGCGATATAGTCAGATTCAGTAGAGTGTCTGACTCGTGAGTGTTAATCTTTAACGTTTTTTCATTGAACAGATTACGTACTGCGCTGGATTCTATATTCATAGACTTTGGTGAACATGGTCAACAGTATGAACCAAAAATTTGGGGGGTAAAAATAAAAGGTCCAATGACCATCCATACCCTCACTAAGTTAAATCGAGTAACTTGCAGCTCCAGATGCCACTCCAAATTAGCCCCTCTCAAGCGAACCAAACGCAAAGCATTCAACCACCTTTCGCCGAATTTTGATGAAGAGAGTCGTTTCCTTTCCGCTCTAATTTTGATTTTAAGCTGGTGCTTAAAAAACAAAATCAGCTGAGAAGAGGAAAACTTCTCCCTTCCATAAAATTCCTTCTGTCGCGTCGTCCAAATCACGACTCACATAATGCCGAGTAAACACAAGAACACATAGTGTCCATTCCTCTTCAACTGCGGCACAACATTGCTCCGAACGGACCTGGCCTCGAGGACAAAGGACGTTCCGCCCAGGATGCGAACCATGTAACCTTCAATCAGTTCGCACAATGGCCGTACGACGCTGCAGTGAAAGAAGATGTGCCCTAAAGGCTCAACGGCCCCACTGCAGCGCACACATTTTGGCGTAACTGCCAACCCCGATGCACAGAGCGTTTTTGCGGACTCAGAGGGCCTTCGGTAGCATTAGGGTTAGCCACTAACAACCCGGATGTAAAGCTATTTCGGGCTGAATCCTGTTGATAAGTTCAAGAATGAGTTTCCTCAGGAGGTAGTGTTGATTTGGGATAACAGGAGCATCTCGGCTTCGGTGTTACGCACAAGCTACATTGACCAGGTCTTAGGCTGTCCATGTTATCATTCCTTAGTTTATTCAGACCATAGGCATGTCCGGATTCGTCTAAACTTAGACAAGCCTAGGTTTAGTATGGCTGGCTACTGGAAATTCAACACATCGATTTTCAGGTTCAGCTTTTACTAACACAAATAAGGGAATTGACGCCGTTTGTGGTTGGTAATAACTGGTGGGCTCACCTTAAGGCTATAATTAGGTCGTCTGCTGCTGATTATAGAAGGCCGAGTTAGATCCACAGAGCAAACGACACAGGAATCTAAAGTAAATCAATGTATATAATCGGGAGATAGTGGGGACATAGCTGCAGGTAGGGCAGAGTTGGTTTCCTTGCTTATCAATACCGGTAAAGTCAACCATGAGTGTGAGAAATTTAAACTGGATAACTTATCTCCAGAAAGATTTAAATGTTTAATTTTCGTTAAAGTTTTGATATCAAGCAACAATGCGGAAATATCTCCCCGAATACTTACTAAACTTGAACAGGATTCAAAGTTAACGACAGGGACTGTTGCGAAAGATGGCCAGTTTTAAGGCACGATACAGTGAAAATCGATCAAAATGGCCTGACAGAAGTGCAAATGGTCATGAAGAAGACAACAGCATCGAACGGAAAAGTCCAGAATATAAATACTTCAAAAATTAATCTATGCTATGCCTGTGGTATGCTTCATCTCAGAAAAGGCTGTACATTTAAAATCAAAAAATGATTTAAATGTGGGGGAAAAAAACGCACAAACGAAGCTACTACGGAAGAAATACACAAATTAACTTGCTGAAAGTAGTGCTACCAGCTAAAAAACTAGAAAGTCCAAATAATGGAAAATTCGTGACAGTATAAAGGAATAATGCTACGACGAGATTTCAATTAGACACTGGTAGCGATATTACAATTATTGATGAATAAACTTTGAATAGAATTGGCGAATCTAACTTGAGAAAAACTGACAAAATAGCAAGAGGAATATTGGGCAAGAAATTAATTTTTCTTGGGAAAATCACGTGTAACATCGCTCTTGCGGGTAAAGCTAAAAAAGCAGATGATTACGTATTTAAAATTTCCAACACGAATTTACTGGGCGTCGATTGGCTAGACTTATTTGAAGTATGGAATTGGCCGATTAATTCATTCTATAGAAAAATTAATTGTTCGTCAGAGAAAAAAATTACAGCTAAAGAAACATTGAGTAAACTATAAAAGTAAATTCACGACTATTTTCTCAGAAGAGTTGGGAAAATGTACAAAGTCAAAGGCATTTTTTAAAATTAAAAGAAAATGTCGTTTAAGTGTTTATGCCTAAAAGAAAACCTTTTGCTTCGTTGGAGTTTATTAACCCCGAATTAGATAGATTAGAAAAGCGTGGAGTTATTGAAAAAATAGTTTACACAGAATGGGCCATAGAAAGAAAAATAATAAGATTCGTTTATGTGCAGAATTTTCAACTGTATATTCCACTACCAACTCCAGAGGAGGGCACCTCGAGGTGGTGTAATGGTTAGCAAGCATGTCTCGCTAGAACAATTACGACTGAGTAGTGAGTTCGATCCTCACTGGGTGCCCCATACTTTCGGCCTTGTGCCGCATCTAAGCCGGGCTTAGAAAACCACTACCAACTCCAGAGTATATATTTTTCAAATTAAATGGTGGTATTTTTTTTTTTTTAAAGTTGAACTATCTGCGATATATCTTCAAATCGAAATGGACGAGGAATGCCAGAAGATTTCGACTATTAATACGCATAAAGGACTCTACAAGTTTAAAAGATAACCTTTTAGTGTAACAGTATCCCCAGTTATTTTCCAGCAAATACTGAATACGCTGTTGGCTGGACTAGACGACGGCATAGTTTGCATAAATGATATACTTATTAAAAGTGCTATGAGAATACAACATGTAAAAACAGATTCCGGAAGTATTTCAGAGACTACATGATTACGGTTTCAAAATCAATAAACAGAAATGTCAATGCTTTCTGGACAAGATTAAATATTTCAGTTAGGGTTGAGTTAATCAACGAAAAAAGAAGACCAGTATCCGCTCGAGCAAGTGTCATTAAAGACATGACTCTCTCTCAAATTTGCTGACCTCATTTCTAGGACTAGCGAATTATTATAATATTAATGTTCCAGATATGTACAAATTGCGATCACCTTTGAATAATTTACTTAAGAAGGGTACCAAATAGAATTGGTCGGCGGAATGTCAAGAAGCTTTCGAAGAAATTTTAAAAAATGACTAACTTCAGAATTATCACATTACTACCCTAGCGACAGATAACAGTAGTATCAGACGTAAGTGAATATGGCATAGGAGAGGTACGGGGACATAAATTCGCTTCATGAAGTTTGACAAATACGGAAAAAAAGCTACAGTCAAATTGAAAAGGAAACGCTTGCTATAATTTTGGCTGTAAAAAAAATCATAGGATGATATTAGCAAGAAACTTAATCCTGCAAACAGATCATTGTCCATTGTTAGGCATCTTCTGTTCTATAAAAGGGATTTCCATGCATGCTGCAAAAAGGATTAGTCGTTGGTCTACGTTTTTGTTGAACTACGATTTCAAGATGGAATTTCTATCGTCAAAGAAATTGGAATATGCGGACGGCTTATCCAGATTGATAACGAAATCTAAAGAAGATTTTGAAGATACTGTGATTACTTCGCTGGAATTTGAAAGTAAAATTAAAGCCTAGTATGTAACATTATTAAAGAATTGCCGGTAACGATAGACGATATCAAAATTCACTCTAAAAAGAATACGTTTATTCCAAAAATTATGAATAACGTTAAGTCGAAATGCAGTGAAAGAACAAATTAATCCTGCTATCAATAATACAGCATTTTCTCTTTGTGATGGAGTACTTTTGTACTCAGAAAGAATAGTAATTACGTTACGCCAAAAAAAGTATTTTAAAACAATTCCACCTAGGACAACCTATATATATATATATATATATATATATATATATATATATATATATATATATATATATATAGAGAGAGAGAGAGAGAGAGAGAGAGAGAGAGAGAGATAAAGAGATAAAGAGATAAATAGATATATTTGAATATACTTTGATATATATATATATATATATATCAAATATCTAGTGCAGTTCAATTTATATTACAATGAATCATTCATACAAAAAGTAGATTAGTAAAGTTAATGATATAAAATGGCGAAATCACTTCAGAAACAAAATTTTAAAGTTGCATTAACCTACGAACCACTCGGTGAATGCCATGATCCTTTTTTTAATCTGAAAGTACTTTCAACTCTACATTCAGTCATCCTCAGGCATGAAAATTATTTTGTTTTTAGTCTAATCCAGGTAGCATCACAGACGAAAAATTAAATGCGAATCGAAATATTTTTTTTTGAAATGTGTTAATATTAACGGCTAAAAATTTATATATATATATATATATATATATATATATATATATATATATATATATGGTGGCCTGACGATTGCCTCTAAGTGTTGACTTCTATGTTCACTTTTATATATATATATATATATATATATATATATATATATATATATATATATATATATATATATAACAGATTGAGATGGATATATTTGAATATACTAGCTTCAATCACTGACTCAGTGAGGATCAAGTCCTTGATGAGAAGCTACGTGTATTGGCCAAAGTTGGACAAAGATATCCAAAATACAGTTAAAAAATTTAATGGTCATAATTCAGCAGCAAAATCATCACCTATAAATTATCAGGCATGGCCAAGCACTGATAAACTGTGGGCAAGACTACATATGGACTTTGCTGAACCACAAAATGGTTCATTCTATTTAATTGTGGTCAACAGTTTCACAAAATCGCCCGGGATATTGAAATGTAAACAACGGACTTCCGCGAAAACAATTAACTTCTTGCACGAACTTTTTGCGAGGTTTGGAGTATCTGAAAGTGTGGTAATTTCTCGTGAAATTAAAAATGTATGAATATTTAGCAACGCAGATGTGAAATGGTCAAGCAGAACATATTGTTGACACCTTCAAAAGAGCATTAAGAAAAGCTGAATGCTTGGAAGTTGAAGACACGACACTACAAGAATTTTTAGCGTATATCGAATGACGTCAAATACAAACGTTACCGTGATAATGTCACCTGCAGAGTTCATGTTTGCTAGAAAAGTTACATCCATTTTTGACAAGGGAACAAGAAAAAACTTCGATAATTTCAACGTACTAGATTATTTTAGATCAACGATAAACTTTTCTTTAAAAGCTTTAAGATCGGGAAAAAAAATTGTTAGGAAGGAAAATGTATTCAGTGTCTTGGTAGTAAGATTTACATTGTCGAAGGTGAACGATTTCGTCATAAGAGACATATAAATCAATTAAGGTCTCGATATGCCCAGAATAAGCAACCAGTCCAATTTAATTTACCGATGGACATAATTTACGATACTTTTGAAATACCTATTCCTGAAACTGAAATTACAATACGACTTTAGGGTAAGCGAAAACGTAATCCAACTTAAACGTTGGAAGCAGACTCATGTCTGAAAAAGTATCGCCTAGGGAAAGAGCATATCTAAAACGTGGGGTGGGGAGATGAACATATCTTTCCAGAAGGGGACTTGGACTCGCCCAAATACATATGGAATGACGACGAGAATCGTCAGTACGAGTAAACAAGTTGAGAGTTAAAGATCTATAGCTTATCTGCTTATTACCTATTTCAGCAAGACTACGTCGGTCCAAACGCCGTACGACTTCTCGATTGTTTTATCTTCATCCAATGCAATGAAGACAGAACAGATATGAACAGATTGAAACAGACATATAGATTAGTAGATATGAAGAGACAGAAATCTATCTATCTATCTATCTATCTATCTATATATATATATATATATATATATATATATATATATGTATATATATATATATATATATATATATATATATATATATATATATATATATATATATATATATATATATAAAGACATTTTTATGTTTAACATTCTTTTTATAGATACAAGTATTTAAGTAAATGCTCTGTTTTATAATAAACAGTATTAAATAACATTTACCGGCCTGAATGTCCGAGAAATTTTCCATAGAAAATATTCGTCCTGCGACAGGATTCAAACCTGTATCCTATACGGAACCGTCATATAGCCCGACAGTCTGTTTCATGCTAGATGCAATCGTTAGGCCTGACGATTGCATCTAGCATGAAACAGACTGTCGCCTCTAAGTGTTGACTTCTATGTTCACTTTTATATTTACACACGCTCTATCTCTGATATTGAGCACTTTATCCCATAAATATAGCACACTTTAAGACTATATTTCTTCATATATATATACATATATATTTCTGTCTCTTCATATATATATATATATATATATATATATAGAGAGAGAGAGAGAGAGAGAGAGAGAGAGAGCGAGAGAGAGAGAAAGATCTAAAGATAATGATATATATATATATATATATATATAAATATATAATGAACAGAGATTAATAATAAAAAACTGATATATATATATATATATATATATATATATATATATATATATATATATATATATATAGATAGATAGATAGATAGATAGATAGATAAAACCAAGTCCAATATAGGGAATGGAAAAAGAAGGAAGAGAGAGAGAGATCTAAAGAGAATGATATATATATATATATATATATAAGGAACAGAGATTGATAATAAAAAACTGATATATATATATATATATATATATATATATATATATATAGATAGATAGATAGATAATGAACAGAGATAGATAGATAGATAGATAGATAGATAGATAGATAGATAGATAGATAAAACTAAGTCCAATAGATATATAAGGAATGGAAAAAGAAGGAAGAGAGAGAGAGAGAGAGAGAAAGAGAGGTTCACAGTAGCATAATAAAAATTTGGTGTGTACCTATACCTCGCTGGTTTAGTCACGTACAAACGCACACATACATACCAACATCTTTTCATCATTCGTTTGTATGTGTGTGTGGGGGTGAGTGAGTGCGTGTGTGTGTGTGTGTTTATACGTGGGTATATGTTTGGCTTCAAGGTATTTTCACGAAGAAAACAGAATTTGTTTTTCTTCTTCTTTGCCCTCGCATAAGCTAGTTTGAACCTTAAATTTTGACGCAATAAAGTCACACCAACTTTCACGCTGTCTCTCTCTCTTTCAATATATATATATATATATATATATACATATATATATATATATATATATATATATATATATATATATATATATATATATAAGAGAGAGAGAGAGAGAGAGAGAGAGAGAGAGAAAGAGAGAGAGAGGCCCGTCATATCGTTAAAGGTGATAAAGTGGAATGTAAAAAATATTACTACGACAACGATGTCTGTAGTAGGCTAAGTTCAAAGTGAAAAATGAAAGCAAGTGATAGAAATTGCCGCTTATGGCATGGCTGGAAAGAGGAAAAGCAAAAATAAATATACAAAAATTTCACACATGCAAAAAACGAAATGTTTCTTTTAAACTTAATGATTTCTGTACGTAGTGATGCGTTATACGCAGCAGGTGTCTTCGTTTAAATTTCTCTTTCTCTGCACAGGTCTATTCGTAAATAGGATTAAAAACTGCGTGTGCAACTTCCCATGTTGCTGCAGCGGGGAATATAAAGCGCTATCTAAATAATTTGCGATCATGAAACAACGAAATATGTGCTAGCAGAGCATGTATGGAAAATGGAGAAAGCAGGCTTCAGTTTAATTAATTGACAACGAAGATTAATGAAGGAGATTAGCGGAATCTAGAAAAAAAAACCCAACGCAAACATGAATAGAAAGAAAGAAAAATGCAGAATAGGAAAAAAAGGAGAAAAAATACCGAAATGATCCAATCTTATTCAAATATTGTTTCTGCGTAAATATATGTTTGCGATTGTATGTGTATATATCTTTTTTTATGTGTTTGCATGTGCTCATAGTGCATGTGCTCATGGTGCATGTGTTTGTGCAGACATGGGTATGTGCATATGTGTGTCTTCATTTCACGTGTCTTCATATTTTTTATTTATTTTTTTTTTTAAGCTTTTCACCCCAAGCAAGGCTGGAGGCCACCTTCACGCAAGGGGTTACAGAAGGTTTGGAGGAAGAGCAGATAGGAGTGGTAAAGGAGAGGATGTGGAAAAAGATAGTGGATCGATCAAGGCAAGAGGGTTACAGAAGATTTGGAGCGAGAGCAGATAGGAATGAAAGGTGAAAGGATGTGGAGAAGGGAAGTGGATAGATCAAGGCAACTGGAGATGTCGATTGACGTTACACTTAAATAGTTGGAGATTATATTTGTCAGGGAAGCAGGAATAAGGAAGGGAGTTCCACAGGCGAGATGTGTGAGACATGAAGCTATTGGAATAGAAGAGACGTCTACATCTAACAATTTCAACGGTGAAGAGGTGGGAACGGGATGCCAGCCTTGTAGGACGCTTAAATTCATGAGGCCTGGGAACCAGCGAAAGCAGCTCATCGGAGCAATTACCGTGAATTATTTGTAAAAAAGACAGAGCGAGAGAGAGAGAGCGACTGCAGACGAGATGACAGATCAGGGCCAATTACGTTGCATATCCGTCTCTGGATCTTATCAAGAACCCTGAGGCAAACAGCAGGGGCTCCAGACCATATATGGCAGCAATACTCCATGCAAGGGCGAATGGTTGATTATATATATTTTAATATATTTTTTTAAATATGATTTTAAAATATGATTTTAAAAAAATGATTTTAAAAATATGATTCCTTGGCTACATAAGAGTTCTCATGTTTCAAAAGCGAGAGCCGAGACCCTCTATATAATTATTGAAATTAAGTTGAATTAAGGTCGATGAAACGAGACCAGATACCTTAATTCAACTTAATTTCAATAATTATCTTGAGGGTCTTGGCTCTCGCTTTTGAAACATGAGAACTCTTATGTAGCGAAGGAATCATATTTTTTAAAAAAGATATTATAATATAAGCTCTACTTCTGTAGGGAGCACTGTCTTTTTAAGAATAAACAAAAATACTAAAGAACTCAGGATTATTTACCTAACATGTTCTTTCCTATTTTTCTACATATCTGCACACACACACACACACACACATATATATATATATATATATATATATATATATATATATATATATATATATAAAAGTGAATATAGAAGTCAACACTTAGAGGCGACAGTCTGTTTCATGCTAGATGCAATCGTCAGGCCTGACGATTGCATCTAGCATGAAACAGACTGTCGCCTCTAAGTGTAGACTTCTATGTTCACTTTTATATTTACACACGCTCTATCTCTGATATTGAGCACTTTATCCCATAAATATAGCACACTTTAAGACTATATTTCTTCATAGATATATATATATATATATATATATATATATATATATATATATATATATATATATATATATATATATATGTTTTTTCGTCAAGGTGTATCGTAATTCGTAGTATCTTTGCAAAGAAGCAGTCGACCCTGCTTTACTCAGGTGAATTGGGATGCGGAAGTGTGTTGCTCCACGGCCTCCATCCAACTCTCACACATAGCGTCTAGAAGTCATATGCGACGTACACAGGCCGGTCAACGGCATCGACCTGCCGGCTAAACCGTGTGTGGGTAATCGAAAGTGTTTCTCGACCCAAAAGAGAAATGCTTGCCATTAATCCACTTCTACCAAGCGGACATCGGTCAGTCTCCAAACCCAGCATAGGAGATGCGCCTGAGAGGCCAACGGCTTTACCAGTGGACGGAGAAACTTCCAAGAGAACGGACAGGGTAACCTGAACATCCCCAGTGCAAAATGAATCAGCAAGCCATTAGATCCATTCTGCCTTGAATGTCACCATGAACCGCAATTGCAACAGAGGAGAGCGGAGACCACAGCGGCGGTGCAGAATGCACTAACTAAATTAATGATGATGATAATATTGTCTGTTTTATGTGTTATTTCTTTTGTCTACATCGGTGTTCCTGTATGCGTGTGTCCCTGTGTGTGTCTGTATGCCAATTTTTATGCGCGTCTCTGTAGTGATTTTCCAAGAGTAGCTTGGATGTGGCACAAGGCCGAAAGTATGGGGCACCCCAGTGAGGATCGAACTCACTACTCAGTCGTAATTGTTCTAGCGAGACAAGCTTGCTAACCATTACAGCGCCTCGAGGTGCCCATATGCGCGTCTCTGTGTGACGCCTGCTTTGTGTGCGTCTGCATATCTGTATTTGTGCCCGTGTGTCTTTTTATGTGTCTTTGTATCATGCCAACTGGTGTGTGTCTATTTTATGCTTGTCGGTTTGTGTGTGTGTCACTGTGTACGTCTCCCTTTGTGTGTATCTGTATGGGTTTGTTTACCTATCTATATCGTGTCTATTTTGTGTGTGTCATTTTGTCAGATGATGTGTGATGCCAGTCTTTCTCGGTGTGACGTTTTGCGTTTGTGTGTGTGCCATTTTATGTGTCTGCATGCCTGTCTTCGTGTGTGTACGCTTTTGCGTGTGTCTTTTTGTGTGTCATTCTTTGCGTCTTTTTAAGCATTTTGTATAGATTTCTGTGTTTTTTTTTCAAATGTACGTCTTTGAGTATGTCCTTCTAATGTATCTTTCACTGTCTGTTTATGTGTACATGTTTTCGCGTGCGTATCTCTGATTACGCGTATCTTGTGTGTGTGTGTGTGTGTGTGTGTGTGTGTGTGTGTGTGTGTGTGTGTGTGTGTGTGTGTGTGTGTGTGTCACTGTGCACGTGTGTATATGTTTTTGTGCGCCTTTTCATATCTTTGCATGCCTGCCTGCGTGTCTTCATGTGTCTGCAATGTTTGGCTATCAAAACAAATCTCACCAACCATCGGTAGCGATTTCATTGTCACAGGTGAAAAGCTGTCATTTGTTTTTGTTTTTTGTTGTTTTTGTACTGGAAAACATTTTTTTTCTCTGGAAGATATTTTCTTAAAATGACTTACGTTTGTAAAATTTGATACAAAGAATAAAATTTCATGACTAATTCTGGAATTCTGTGAAATGGTATTAGTTTATTTTTTATGGCATCGGGGGAAGATTTGTCGATTTCCAAACTAAAAAAGAGAAAAAAAAAACAAACCCAAAACCAAAAAACATTGGTTTCACCTGTTATTTTTTTCATGGCTCATTGTTTTTCAAATGGACTTTCAACGTATGTTTTAGCGTTTCTAACAACTTTTTTTTTTCCCTTTCTCTATCGTTCTCTTTATTTCTTTTTCTTTAACCTCCGGAATGTTATTTTGTCTTTTTGTACATTTCCTGGCCACCCGCTCTGCCACGACATAAATTCAGGTTTGGTAACATTGTATTGACAATAGAACGTTCTTAATATTTCGAAAGCCGCCATAATTGACCTCATCTGACTTTGCATCGGCAAATATCGTCGGTTTTCAATACAAGACAAAGTCTCGGAAAATCGCAATTTCAATAGACACTTCTGAATCCGCGTCACCACTCTCCGCCACCCCCGCCTTGTGCCTCCTCCTCCTCCTCCACCAGCATTTCACTTTAACATCTATTTAATATAATTCTTTTTATTTTCTTTCTTTTTTCTTTCTTTCTTTCTTTTTTCTTCATTTTTTTTCTTCTTAATTTTTGCTTTCTTCCATGTCACAATTCCATCTTTCTTTCTTTCTTTCTTTCTTTCTTTCTTTCTTTCTTTCTTTCTTTCTTTCTTTGTGAACTTTTGTTTTCTTTCATTTTTTTTACTTTTGCGTCTTTTTCATTCATTATTTTTCTTTTCAATATTTTCTCTTTCTTTCTTTCTTTCTTTCTTTCTTTCTTTCTTTCTTTCTTTCTTTCTTTCTTAATTTTTGTTTTCTCCCATGTCATAGTTCCTTCTTTCTTTCTTTCTTTCTTTCTTTCTTTCTTTCTTTCTTTCTTTCTTTCTTTCTTTTATCCAATCTCTTTTACTCTAATGAACCATGAAGAATCTCCATCTTCCTTCTACTGAAAGATCAAATGACGAGAGCTGAATAGTACCTTTTTAAAACAAATTTTTGGCCAATTAATTTTTTACTCAACTGCCAAGAATGTGACTTCTGTGGGTATAAAATGGAAGATCATTTTTCTGTCCCAATCAAGTAATAAAGTGATCTTTCATTTCTTAGTTATTCGATATTTCAAAAATATCAATTTTCTTCTTTTTTTTTAAGTGGGCGTTTTCTATACACATTTGCTGTTCAGGGAAACTGAAATCAATTCTTAGCAAACCGAGAAAAGGATTTCTTTTTTATTTCTAGGATTTTTTTGCGTCAATTTTAGAGCCCCATATTTCTTGGAATCCTGACTTATTCAATTAAACCAAATATTGTAAAGCGACCAAAAGTTTCTCATCCTCAAAATAACTGGAAAACCGTCACATTTAATGTTGAAGTCTGAGTTTGAAACACCTTTTTGCCGCATGATTATGATTATATTTTTTCGTTGTGCAAAACACTTTTTGAGATCAGCGAATATAAAGTGCTTAAAGAATCTGTTAAATTGTTGCTCTTAAAACTCGTGAAATAATGTCTCTTTCACTTTTCTTTTATTATTTCGAAAAGAAACTGCAGATGGTGAGGTTGTTTTTTTTTTTTTTGATTGGCAGAAAAAAAAAGAAGTCGAACGAAGAGAATTTAATGGGATAAATTGGTTTAGTTAAAATAAACCGCGTTGTATCTAATACTAAAAAAAAACTGTTTTACTATGGCTTTTGGTAACAACTAAATGACTGAAATAATGCATTACGCAAAAAAAAGGCTATTGAATTAAGATGAAACTAAGATGTACTAAATTCATGCCGTAAATGAATGATACTATTGTGGCGGATAAATTCGCACTGGATGGTAAAGAAAACAGAACTTGAAAGGAGATAACGCTTAAATTCTAATTACGGAGAACTATTAGATATTTTATTTCTTTTCTTTTAATAAATTCCATTCAAATCAAGGCAATAAAGCCACTTAGACACAATTTGTTACTGAGTGTGAAATAATAAGAAAAAGCAAACTATTTACATTATTCGGACTATTTTCCTCATCTTTGTCGCCATATTTATTACAACGTTTCGGCCGTTGTACGCTCCGACCTTCTTCAGGTGGTTGGAATGTCAAACTGAACCCTTTATTTCGCTCACTGGGGTAGACTGTTCTAGTTCCACGTGCCTGTTTAATGGATGTCAGTTATCAGTTCTCTCCTGTTAATTCCTCTCTCCAAGTTCTCCACCGCCTTAACCGGGTATGGATCTCGCACTCTTTGGGTCCTGTCACCGGATCTGACCAACGCCTTTATCCACTGTGCCATGTGCCCTTGAACAGTCTACCCCAGTAAGCGAGATAAAGGGTTTAGGTCGACATTCCGACCACATGAAGAAGGCTGGAGCGTACAACGACCGGAACGTAATAAATAAGGCGACAAAGATGAGGACAATAGTCCGAATAATGTAAACAGTGTACATAATACCTCATCTCGGAAATATAGACAGAAAAAGCAAACATTATTAAGGATTAGAAACGATAAAAAGTGAATAATCACGAAGACAGTAGATAACGATTAACAGTGCATTTAAATTTTTGAAGATTAGTTGGCCGGAGAGCAATGAGTCGGAAGTGAGTTCCACAAGTCAGTAGTGCGAGAGAAGAAACGGTTAGCATAGAACTTACGGTTACATCTATCCAGTTCAACTGTAAAATAATGAGACCTAGCTGCCAATCTAGTACTGCGTTGAAATTCCTAAAATTGTCTAGTCATAGAGAAAAGCTTATCAAAAAACTTACCATGGCACTATTTATAGAAAAGGCAGAGGGAAGCTACATTATGGCAATGGAAAAGAGACTGAAGACGGGATGCCAGGTCAGGACCAATCACATTGCAGATTCTTTTTGGGATTTTATCAAGAATATCTAAATATATAACAAGACCACGAGACCATATGTAAGAGCAATTTACTTACTTACTAAGGAGTAAAAAAAAACTGTAAAAAACCAAGGGTGCAAAAAAAAAAAAATCAGCTTCCCTTTCATATAATATGCAAACGGTAACCTGTGTGAATGTCTGTCATCAAAGGAGATCCAGCTTTCTAACACACACACACACACACACATATTTCCGCGTATCAGACGACCTTTAAATCACCCAAATCACCCTTAAATATTGGACTTTGTCTTGTACTCCAATTCTAAAAGACAAACCTTAAATTCTGAGTGATGTTTGTAGGTTAACCTCAGCTTTAGTATGATAAGCAATAATGAACATTAAAAGATTCACATAATCAAATAAACTGATAATAAAAGTAATAAAACCATTTCTTCCTTATATCTTACTGGAATAATTTCATAATAAATTGCCTATTTGAAGAATAATTCCGTATCAATGAAATCAACTTATATCCATGTAAGCTCAGCTGAGAAAATGTAAACATCGAGTTATGATCGTCTTCACAACAACCTTTATCTTTCGTTAAACTTTCAATAATCATCATGGTAGTGTTAATTATGGCAGTAAT
>OZ038517.1:1954785-1979785 GCA_964036315.1 Acanthosepion esculentum
ACAAGGTGCTTTGATTTAGTTTTTTATACAAATTCTCATGTAATCTAATAATTTTTTTTCTTTTCAGATGATAAATTATATAAAAACTGTCCGAATTTTCTTTTTTTTTCAAGCGCTTTCGGGCAGTTTTTTATACACTCCTGATCAAAAATTTAAGACCACTTGAAAATTTTTTTATAAGAGACTGCTTGTCCTGGATACACTATGAACTTTTTCTTATTTAAGGTTACTAATTCTATAATCTAAAAGGTTATGTAGACAAAAAGTTATAATCCAATTAGTGGATCAGATTATGCAAACCATCGTGCAAATTGTGAGATAAGCATGCAATTTGGCATAATTGTCTGTGATAGGTCACTTTTTCAGAAAAAAGTGCGAGCCACCAAAAAATCCAACATGGCTGCCATTTTTCAAGATGGCTGCCAAACGCGCCTCTGTTTCATGCATTTTGCTAAAAAATCATAGTGCAAATTGTGATATAAACATGAAATTCGGCAGGCGTGTTCCTTGTAGGTAGGTTATTCAGTTGAAAGTGGTATCCACGAAAATATTTCAATATGGCAGCCTTTTTTCAAGATGGCCGTTAAACGGGCCTCTGTTTCATGGTTTTACTCAAAAACCATATTACAAATTGTGATATAAACTAAAAATTTGGTAGGAGTGTTCCTTGCAAGTCTGTTTTCAGATAAAAGTTGTGGCATTGTGAAAACTCAGCATGGCGGCCATTTTTTCAAGATGGCAGCCAGTGCCTCATAGTGGCAGTTCATCGAGGAGGCAGAGTAGGGTAGTTAATTGATAAGGTCGAGTAGTGGCAGTTCATCCAGGAGACAACATTCAAATTGAAATGTGAGGAGATATGAAGAGAGTGTATGTCGCTCACTACCAGGGAACACTGGTGACAGACACTGCTGTGGAACCCAGTATGGGGTTCAATGTCGGCTAAACATGGAGTTTAGTATCCCAAATTCTATCTAGTAAGCCCCTAATATATTAGATAGACGTACCTGAATGGACAGGTTGTGCCAACGTGGGAGAGCCGAACCAAGGATAACAGGTGCTTTTGAAGTTATCTGGATGGTATACAGATCGCATGGGATTCAAATGACATTGGATGAACGATCGGGCTAGGTGTTGGGCAGTTTCGTGAACCTAGTTGTATCCCATACATCAAAGTGAGCGAACGGTGGTAAAAGGATAAACCCTCGGCCGTTCCTCTCAAATGATGGACAAAGATTTCACATCGAAAACTGATTGGAGCAAATGCTGCCTTTGTCAGCAGGAAAAAGGCAAAGAAACCCTCATTTCACCTCTTAGTTCATTCCAGAGGAAGCAAGATTATGCTGGATACAGTGATATTGCAAGAAATGTACCATTATTTTATGCCATCAATGATATGCCGATAGCACTTGACCCTTCAAGGCTTGATGAAGGTGAAGGTATAGAAACCACTCTGGTTCGAAATAGAGCTAAATATCATCAGAGTTGCCGATTGCTGTTCAACAACACCAAGTTAGAAAGAGCACAGCAAAGAAGAGCGGTCCCGAACATCTCCGGAGCAACAGATGAACCTCGAAGCAAGAGACGAAAATCTGCAGACATTCCAAAAGTGGTATGTTTCTTCTGTGAAGAAGATGTTATTTCGAATCTGCAAGAGGTGATGACAGAGAAACAAAAATGAACACCTCAGTGAATGTGCCAGAACCCTGAACGATGGAAAGCTCCTTGCAAAGTTAAGTGGCGGAGACGTTGTTGCCCTGGAGGTTAAGTATCACCTTCGATACCTCCAAAAGTTGTACAATGCTGAAAGACCGCACCTCAATTCCCTAGAGAAAGCAGAGAGTAATGATCCAGGGAAGGATTTATACCCAGTGGCCTTTTCAGAACTAGTTATCTATATCATGGATAGCAAAATCACCAACACGGAATCAGCACCGGTTGTATTTCGGCTTGCTGACCTAGCCTCACTCTACAAGCTTCGCTTGGAACAGCTTGGGGTTGATTTCCCGAATGTCCACTCTACCAGGTTGAAGGAACAGCTACTTGCTCGGATTCCAGAACTTGAAGCCCATAAGAAGGGACGTGATGTACTCCTTGCCTTCAAAGCGGACATAGGACCAGTGCTCCATGAAGCTAGCCGGTATAGCAATGCTCTCCATCTATCTAAAGCAGATGAAATCCTGAGAAAAGAAATGCTCCAGCACAGGACAAAATTCAGCAGCGAGCTCAAAGATGGCTTTGGTGAGGAGGCTATCCCACCAGCACTTCTTCAGTTCGTGTGCAGCATTGAACATGGTGTTGATATAAAATCACATCTGACGCACGGAAGAGCGAAGTCAGGCTTAGCTATTGCTCAGCTTTTACAGTTCAACTGCTACTCAAAACGTAGAGAATGATTGACAACCCAAATACATTCTAAAGACCGTGAGACCCCTTTTGCTGTCTATGTTGGGTTGAAGGTGTACGCCAAGACACGAAAAAGAGAGTTGATTGACAAATTCCATGAGCATGGACTAAGCATATCGTATGACAGGGTATTAGAGATATCCGGCAAGCTTGGTGAAACTGTGATAAAACAGTATGTCGAAGAAGATGTTGTGTGCCCACCAATGCTGCGAAAAGGGCTGTTCACTACGGCCGCTGTCGACAACATTGATCACAATCCCACGGCCACCACAGCTAGCACGTCATTCCATGGTACAAGTATTTCCATGTTCCAGCACCCAAGTAAAGAAAACAGAGAAGAACAGCGGGTTTCACCGGAAATAACAGACAGTAGGACAAGAAAGGTTCCTGAGCTTCCAGAGCATTATACAAACATCGCGCCAGCCTACTTCAAGAAGAACCCAACCCCAGCCTCAGTAGATGAAGTATCACTGCCTGATCCCAGTCTCTTCCGAAGGAAAATAAGAGTCGAATACGAATGGTTGGAAAAAGTTCAAGGTACCACCGACGTAGATGATGAATCCAATATAACATGGTCAGCTCATCATGCGAGCCAGAAACGGACTAGCAAATGTGAAAGCAGCATCACTTCCTTGCTACCTCTTCTCTGAGATCAAGCACACAGCGTTGCCACAATAAAGCATGTTGTGAAGAAAGTAAGGGAAGCTGTAGCATTTCTTAACCCAGGGCAAACTCCCGTCCTGGCAGCTGATCAACCACTCTATGCCATGGCAAAAGAAATACAGTGGTACTGGCCAGAGGAATATGGAGAAGACAAATTTGTGATCATGTTTGCACGACAAGTGCACTTGTTGAAGCTGATGTAGCCTTTTCCGAAACTGCAGATTCATTCCTGTCGGCAACCAATGTCACTAAAACACGTCAAGCACATCAGGTCACACCATGCAGTTTGTTTCAGCTCCTGAAGAAAGTCTACAGTTCGCACCTTGCCGAACATTCTGATGGCGATGAGGAGGCCGCCAGCTTTGTGGAATGGTGTGATAGTCGAACGAAGGAGAGTCCACAGTTTGCATTTCGGTTCTCTATCCTGAACATGGAATTGACAATCTTAACACTGGTGCGAGCGTTTAGAGAAGGGAATTTCAATCTGTATCGAGAATCACTGTCGGAACTGATACCCTACCTCTTTGCCAACAACAATGTCAACTATGCAAGATGGCTTCCTATTCATCTGCGTGATATGATATCATTAGAGAAGCAGCACCCCGAGGTCGCCAGAGAATTCCACAATGGGAATTTCTTGGTTCATAAAACTGACAGGAAGTTCTCCGCAATGGCAATCGACCAAACCCATGAACAAAACAATGCCGTCATCAAAGGGGATGGGGGGAGCTGTTGGTCTGACAGAGGATCCATCAGCTCTTCGGAGGTGGATGGTGGCTTGTCCAGAAATTAGCAAATTCGTTGCTGACTATGAAGCCGTATCAGGAAGCAAAGAGGCGAAGAAAGGAAGTCATCACCATGAGCAGTCGCCAACTGCTCAGAAGGCATTCTTTGAAAAGGTTCAGCGGCTTACATGTGTGATAGAAGAAATGGGCAATCCATTTTCGGAGGAGTCCACTGATCTACTGTCGCTTGACACTAAGGACATTGCTGATTCTACAGCAGCGCTGCTGGTTGCATCTCATCTGGAGAAAGGGAAAGAGCAATTCCAAACATTCATGGATAAACTCAAGACCGACCGTCAGCATTTCTATCAGCCAATCAAACGGAATAATAAAGACTTCTTCAAAACAAGCACAGATCCAACAGAGAAATCAGAAACACAGCTACCAAAGGAGGATTGTCAACTTTTCTCCCGCCTTTTCATCTCCTGCCAAAGCAGAGGGTGTGATTTACCAGAGATTTTCAAACATGAGAACCAATCTTTGCCTCCGTCACTCAGCAAGCGAGGCAAAACTACATGTCGCTACCAAGTCTGATCTCGTGGACGTCCTGCAAACCAAGGTGGAGCTTCCAGACACGAAGCCAGAAACTGACGTACTCATAGTAGATGGTGCATTTCTAGTCAATACAGTAACGCCCAGGACACCGAAGACGTTTGAAGAATATGCCGGACAGGATATTCTTCCTAAGGTGCAATACTACAGTAGCAATTACAAGAAAACAGATATCATTTTTTATGTCTATCACGAGTCTAGTCTGAAGTCTGAAGCAAAATCAGAACGTGCGAAGGCTATCAGAAGGAGAGTAACGGCAAAGAGCAAAACACCGACTAATTGGAAGAGCTTTCTAAAGGACAGCGCCAACAAAAGAGAGCTGTTGAATTTCCTTGCTGACGAAGTGGGTAAACTGACTACAACGAATGAAGTAATTGTAACGAGAGGAAAATGCTCTACAAAGTTCCAGCCATCCTGATACTAAGGTAGACGAATTGGCTCCTTGCACACAGGAAGAGGCAGATACCCGGATATTTTTGCATGCCTGGAATGCGGCTAAGGATGGACACAAGTCTCTCATGATTGAAGCTAATGACACGAACATTGTAGTCATAGGCTTAAGCCTGATGTCTTCATTCACTGCAATGGGGATGGAGAAAATGTGGATCGCCTATGGCAACGTGGAGCACACTTGATGGATCCCAATACACGACCTTGCATTTTCTTTGGGACCGGAAAAAACCGAAGGGATACTATTCTTCCATGCGTTTTCCGGATGTGATGTGGTATCTGGATTCAATGGTAAAGGGGGAAAAGCATGGCAGACATGGAATGTTTGCAACGATGCCTCGGCTACATTTGCGAAACTCAGTCACTGTCCTCCTGAAATTAATGAGTCTGATCTATAAGTTCTAGAGAGATTTGTTGTTCTGATGTACGACCGGTCAAGTGCTGCTACTACAGTAGATGAAACAAGGTTAGATATCTTTTCCAGGAAGCAGAATTAATCCCGCTAACACAAGGAGCGCTAAAGGAACATGCCAAACGTGCTGCCTTCCAAGCAGGACATAACTGGAGGCAGTCCGTCGTTCGTGATCCAGAGATTCCGTGTCCTTCCAAGTGGGGATGGTTGAAAGATGGTAACAAATAGAAAGTTATAAGACCAGGGGTTATAAATAATCAATGGACTCTTAATGTTGTCTGTTTTCTAATTAAATTAATATATATATATATATATATATATATATATATATATATATATATATATATATGCAGGATGCGATAGGTAAATTGTCGTCATGTTATATTTTTAATTTCGCGCATGCGCGTTATTTCATTTTAATTTTGTCGACTGCAAAGTATAGTAGTGTCAGTTAGCCACGTCTGTTAGAAAAAGAGCACAATGCCGCAGTTCACGCCACCAAAAATTTGGAAATGGCATGCTGTACTGCTTGGCATTTGCGCCGGAAGCACCAAGTTTGGGTGTCAACATGATGACAATGCAGAAGATTCGGAAAGAGTTGGATGAGTCTAATGGTGATTACGAAGCTACGGTAGTTCGGAAAACTCACTCTGATCGTTCTGATAAGAAAAGAACACCAGAATTTTTTGGAGACGGCCTCAGACTCAATACGGAGGCCTAAATCAAGTGCCTTGAAGAGATAATGCTGCCCTGGGTCAAGGGGGTGGCTGCTGTTAGATCCTATGTCTGGTAACAGGACTCTGCACCATGTCACACAAGCAGGAAAACTCAGTCGTGGCTGTCAGACAATTTCTGCGATTCTCTCACCTCTTACATCTGGCCAGCTAACTCCCCAGACTACAACACAGTTAATTATTATATGTGGGGCTCAGTTGAGTGAGAGACAAACAAAACTCCTTGTAACCCCAAAGTTGAAATGAAGGCAAGGATTATTCAGCAACTTAAAGGAGAACGCTCAGAAGCGGTGTGGGAGGCCGTGGTTGAAGCTAATGGTAATTTTAATGAATAAATTTTCTATTTCAAGATATTTTTGTGTAATTTTGGTAAGCATATCTTTTAAAATGAGATGTCAGTGTTAGGTTCGTTTTTGTGTCATTTAGACGACAATTTATCCATCTGTATATATATATATATATATATATATATATATATATATATATATATATATATATATATTTATGTACATATGTATATATATATATATATATGTATATATGTGTATATATCCAGTATGTGGGGCAGTTCAATTTACATTACAATGAATCATTCATACAGAAAACAAATATAGAAGTTAATGATATAAATGGCGAGAATACATCTTCGCAAACAAATTTACTAAAATACATTAACCCCGAACCTGTAAATGAATGTTATGATCCCTGTTTATAAATTCCAGTTGAATAAGGTCTTTTTTGATATATTTACGAGTTTTCATCTGTTCCTAATTACCTGGAATTATAAAACAACAAATATTTTTCTTACCTGATGATATCTGTAGGAACAGATGAAAGCTCGTAAATATATAAAAAAAGACCTTATTCAACTGGAATTTATAAACAGGGATCATAAAATTCATTTACAGGTTCGGGGTTAAAGTCTTTTAGTAAATTGTTTGCGAAGATGTATTCTCGCCATTTTTATCATTAACTTCTATATCTGTTTTCTGTATGAATGATTCATTGTAATATATATATATATATATATATATATATATATATATATATATATATATATATATATATATATATATGTATGAGTTGTTTTTTCTGTTTTCTTTTTGAATTTGTAGGTCTGATGAATTGGATCGTATTTACGATTCCAATGGAATAAATTATGACCATGGAATATTAGTGTTTAAGCCTTTTTATTTTATATATATATATATATATATATATATATATATATATATATATATATATATATATATATATAAACTTCAAACTTTATTTTTATATGATATTACTGTTTGAAATACGTGCCCTATTTTTTTTTCTTTTCCACGGTGTGTTTCATGTCTATCGGCCTGTGCACTCAAGAATATTATATAATGAAAATGTCATGTCCGGCGGGGTACAAAACCGTTTTCCCCTTTGTGGGGAAAAACACCATTTTGTCTGTCCGACGTGCTTTAGACCTATCTTCCACGGAGCGTTGCAGCAAAGGAATGGCGTATAAGTAACTGTTTACAACGTCAACGACCGCTGTAGACAAACGAATATACCTTTACTCTACGTATCTCCAATATATATATATATATATATATATATATATATATATATATATATATGTTAGATCATTATAGATATCTTGTTAAAGATGTAGACATCTCGTTCCATTGATAGATATATTTTAAAAAATGCATAGTTGTTTATTTGGTTGGCATTTTCCCCGTTGGCGTCGCTCCAGTCAGCCACTTAAAGCAACAATAAAAGGCATACAATCAGATTCATTATTATTTCTCATAATTGCCAGGAAATTGTTCGACATTATTCTGATATCTATGCGAAATTCTTCCTCCCAAAAAGCAGTGCGCAAATTCTTTCTTTGCTTCAGCTTGGATGATGAGCAGGAGGTTGGCCGAGTAAAAGAGGAAAGAACAAAAGCAAACAAAGAAAAAAAATGTGACGAATCATTGTTTTTTTTGTTGCTTTTTTCTTGCTTTTTGTGGGTTTTTTCTGTTGTTATTTTTCTTGTTCGTATTAAATTAAGATCAGATAAAAGATTCACAGGTATTTTTGGCTGACACACTGCACAAAAAGAAGAAAAATGTTAGATATTTTTTCATGAAGGTTCCGTTGTTTCTCTATGGACAAAATATGCAATATGTGTGTATTGAATGGAACAGATCAATTAACACGTCTGTCTGTTTACATTCTCAATTAAAATCACACACACACACACACACACACACACACACATATATATATATATATATATGTGTGTGTGTGTGTGTGTGTATGTATTCATAAGTCTGTTCATATCTATCTATTACATTCTGTTCATTTTTGTCTATTAGATCAGTATGTCCATGTCATTCTAACAATACTTCACTCTGTCAAATATATATATATATATGATAGTTGGTACGACCTTTGCCTCACTGTTTGGGGGGCACCTCGAGGCGGTGTAATGGTTAGCAATCTTGTCTCGCTAGAACAATTACGACTGAATAGTGAGTTCGATCCTCACTGGGTGCACCATACTTTTGGCCTTGTGCCACATCTAAGCTACGCTTGGAAAATCACTACCTCACTGTTCGGGTTTCAATTCTCGGTAGTGGATGGGCATTGCTGATGAGTCCCAAATATAGGACGAAACGTCCGCCCAGTGCTTTCTGCATTCTCTTGAGGTTTCTTTTAGACTCGATGAATTACTGAATTATAATTATCTCAAATCCTCGAAATCATTTCTATCACTTGTATATCCTTGCTTTAACCGGCTTCCAATGCTCTGGATGGAGCGGGTTGGGGATAGCAACCGTGGCTCGTGCGGGCTCAGTCCTATGGGTAAGGGAAACTGGGATGAATTCCACCACGGAATATGTGATCGAGCGACGCTTTATCGAGTCTAATTCGTTACCTCTTCGTCACCGAGGACCGTTGGTATGACGTTTACCTCATATAGCTGTCCGGGTTTCAATTCTCGGAAGTGGATGCGCAGTGCTGATATGTCTCAAATATAGATCGAAACGACCGTCTAGTGCTTTCTGTGGAGGTTTCTTTTAGACTCGATGAATTACTCAATATATATATATATATATATATATATATATATATATATATATATATATATATATATATAAATTGAGTAATTCATCGAGTATACATATATATATATTTAAGTTAAGAAAAAACTGGTAATCCGTATAGGTAGTCAGTCCCAAGGAGGATGAAATCCCGAGAGCTCAATGTAAATTCAGAGCTAATAATTTAAAGAAAAACAGACCACTTTAAGGCTCCATGTAATAATTTATTTCACCAGAGCCCTTTTAAAGGACGTTGGATCATCAGACTACACTTCCAAGAGGAGAAACGAAAAATGAAAAATAAAATGAACATTTACACTTTTGACGGGTAGTATTAAGTTTATGTAATTTAACAGAGAGTTTAGTGAGGAGTAGTGTGAGAGACATGATCGAGTTTAGATTTATTTTAATATTTCTATCTATCATACTTAGTATTAGGGGAGGAGGGACCTGACATTGACCTATTTAATTGGTTAACTTAACGGAAGTGATATATTGAAAGGGAAGGGGCAGAAGAGAGAAAAAATAAAAAGAAAGAAGGGGGAAGTAAAGAGAAAGAAGCTGTCATTAGGCTTTACTAAGAGACAGGAGGGGTGGTAATTTTTAGCAATTTATGTAAAGAAAGATTTTAATGTTAGATAGTAACTTAATTTTTTAAAATCACCGAAGAAATTAATTTGATGTTTGCTAGCAATTTAAATTTTTAACTCTTTTAAAAATAATTTAGGGATTTAATATGAGTTAAATAGTATATTTAAAAACACATTCATAGAAAGTACATCAAAGAAAATATTTAAAATATAACAGTTTACTGATAGTAATCTTTTACTATTGTAAATGATTGTTAAGGTAACATCTCTATCAGTTTGAATCTAATTCATGAATGTAATTTGTGACTATTTTTAGATGGGTAATCTTTTTTACTTAAAGTGTAGGTTTTAAATTAAGATGGAGTAATATTTGACGGCAATATTAAAGATTTTGTTTTATCATATACATATACATATACAGTGTAACCCGGATATAAGAGACCCGGATATAAGAGAAATTCTGATATAAGAGAGATTTTCTCTGGTCCCAAATTAGAACCTGTGTTAATGTATATATAATAGACCAAACCTGGATATAAGAGAAACCTGGATATAAGAGACTTCTTCTCCGGTCCCGACAACTCTCTTATATCCGGGTTACACTGTACCACACATACACTTATGTAAATCACATATATACGTATACAATTACACACATAGGCACATACACATGTATCGATATACAAAGGTACCTATATATGAGGAAAAGTCGAAAATTATCCTCACTCTTGTCTAAGGATATGTTATGTGTGGACAATTTTTTACTTACCCTCATATATATATGGTGTATCAAAAATACTTTTACAAACTTTGTGGGTGGGTTCCTCACACTGAAATAAGGACAAAAGTCTATGTAAACATATGTGCATAAATCATTTGTGGTTGAGTTATAAAATTTAAAGTTTACAGTAGATGTTTTTAAATGTAAAATCCAAGATACACTTCGAAAATACTTTGACAAACTTTGGGGGCTGTGTCCCTGACACCAAAACAAGGCAAAATGTCCATCTAAACATATGCGCAAAAGGCCATCGTTGTACCTCAACACAGCAACTCAGAACGAATGTTCAAAATGTCTCTGCTTGCTTTTACACATTAATCCGTCGGATCATTGACTGGCGGACCCTTTCAAATACACCTATATATATATATATATATATATATATATATATATATATATATATATAATCAGGCCTGACGATTGCATCTAGAATGAAACAGACTGTCGCCTCTAAGTGTTGACTTCTATGTTCACTTTATATATATATATATATATATATATATATATATATATATATATATATATATATATATATAATTATTTATTTGAATATTACAACATAAATATGTTATAAAATCATGACAAAAATAGCCATTTTGTTTCAACATTTCTGGTGTCTTGTCAAGTGATGATATAGAATATAGAATAAATGGTTTTAAAAGTTTCAAATTAATTAACGATCCTTAGCTAGGAGTAAACGCTGTTACATAAGCTAGAATGACCAATCAAAATACAAGTATAGGATGATTCGAAAAATTTGACAAATAAGCAAGGTTATCATAGATATTAAAAGATTTATAAAATTCGAAATTAAAATTAAAAGTAAAAAATTAAAATTTACCTATTTAGAAATCTAAATCAAATCTCTATTAAGTTTTAAATTGTAGAATTACCGAGGAGAAAAAATATAAAAATATAAAAATAAAAATAAAATAAAAGATATATATGCTATTTAATTTGTATTTTCATTGAATTTTTTAATTTTTAGGTCTGATGAATTGGATCGTATTTACGATTACAATGGAATAAATTATGACCATGGAATATTAGTGTTTAAGCCATTTTATTATATATATATATATATATATATATATATATATATATATATATATGTAACTATTATATTTTTATTTCTATATCAAAATCAACCGACCAAGTCTCAACAAATTCTTTACGAATATATCAACAACATATTAAAATGCATATAACATTTTTATAGTACCCAAATGCCATTTTATATTTCTAACAATTCTCCGTCAGTTCCATTCTATTGAAACGCTAAAATTTTAAAATTCTAGAACAAATATAACAGCAGGTTCGAGCGTGATTTTGAAAGTCACTGCAAAAGAACGCAGATTTTATCGTAGTTACAGTACCATGATTGCCTTTGTAATTATGCCCCGAAGATGACCTTAGAAAAGGTCGAATGTAATTGGTTTAAAAAAAAAAAAAATACGTCGCATTCCTTGATGGATTTATCTCAACATCAAGAATCTGATTAAAACAACTGGAAAGGAACAGTATAAAAATAAGTAGACACATTATGTCTATATTATTCATCCATATACACATCTATCTATCTACCTAGCTAGCAAGCTATATATATATATATATATATATATATTATATATATATATATATATATATTATAATTTTTTTTAAATATGATTGATTCGCTACATAAGAGTTCTCATGTTTCAAAAGCGAGAGCCGAAACCCTCAATATAATTTTTGAAATTAAGTTGAATTAAGGTGTCTGGTCTCCCTTCCTCGTCCAGTCCGCTTCGGAAATTTTATATCAGGTTATGTTGGGGTCCCTATTTCAAGTCTGATAGTAGCGGTCGCCGTCTAGTTGTTCTAAAAAGGCATTTTATGGTCTTGCGGCAGGTCGTTAATTGTCGAGAAGATTCTCTTTCATTATTATCTGTCTATTAATCTACTTTATTTTTTTCTTTATTCAAATGGCTATTTCTTTTACAAACGTGTTGAAATGGATTACAATTTCTTTTTTGACGTCTCTTCAAAGGGTTTTTCAATTTAATGATTGGGCTGAGCTTTTGAGGCTTTTATTAAACTATAGAATTTATTTGTTTATATGTTGTTTTTTTTGTTAATTATTTAATTCGAAAGTTTGTTTATGTCGGCAAAAAGCCGTTAACTCCTGTCTATGGTTTAATAACTTTTCATTATTTAGAAACTTAATGATGTGTAGTTTTTCATGTAGGCATAAAGGGCATGGATCATCCCAGGTTTAACAATATATATATATATATATATATATATATATATATATATATATATATATATATTGCAATGAATCATTCATACAAAAAGTAAATTAGTAAAGTTAATGATATAAAATGGCGAAATCCTTTCGTTATGCATTAACTCACTAATCACTCGATGGATATGATCTTGGTTTTTTTTTTAATTATAAACTGTATTAGATCTTCCTTAAATATGCAAATACTTTCGACGGTTCGTCCGGTCATCATCAGACATGGAAACTATTTTGTTTTTGGCAAAATTCAGGTAGTATCGGAGACGAAAATAAATAATGCAAATTTATATATATTTATTAATATATATATATATATATATATATATATATATATATATGAAAATATATATATATATATATGTTGTTATACATTATTCATATAGTTAAAATATTTAAGTAAATGCTCTGTTTGTAATAAACATTATTAACAGTATTTACCGGTTTGAATATCCGAGAGATATGTTTACGCTTAAATACGCTTCGAGCAGCTGTGGACGTTCGAGGGAAATCATGGGAAATTTGCTGTTTAAATGCGCACTAAAATGGACCTTGCTAACCAGACGCTCCTTCGTACCTAAACTGGTATAGCACGTCAGACTATATGACGGTTCCGTGTAGGATACAGTTTCGATTCCTGTCGGAGGACGGATATTTTCTATAAACTTTCACGGACACTTAGCCCGGTAAATATTGTTAATAGTGTTTATTATAAACAGAACATTTGCTTAAATATTTGTGTATATATAAATAATGTATCACAATAAAAGATATTAAAATGATATATATATATATGTGTGTGTGTGTGTGTGTACCAGAAGTTAAATCCTTCTTCGTATTTCGTTCACGAATATATATATATATATATATATATATATATATATATATATAGAGAGAGAGAGAGAGAGAGAGAGTGAGAAAGAGAGAGAGTATAAATTTAAAAATAAGTTATTCCAACATTCGCTTGAAGATCAAACAGAACTAATATTTAGAATTTAATTATATAATTAAATTTGAAGTTTTTAGCTTTTTGAAACATGATAATTCCTTTGTAGTGAACGAACCATATTTTTAATCAGTTAATATATATATATATATATATATATATATATATATATATATATATCAGTGTGTGTGTGTAAATTATTTTCAGATAGAGTTTATCTCTAAAGGAATGAAATGAATGAAAAAAGACAAGAAAATCTTAGCTTACGTGTTTCATCGTGTGAGAGACTTTACCAAGGCATATTTTTGCCTTCATAAAGAATAGTTTTTCGTCTTGTCTTTTCATTTATATATATATATATATATATATATATATGTTTGTGTGTGTGTACTTTGCCAAAATATGATACTGCCAGTATTTAGCCACAGACATTTTGTATAAACAGTAGACGAAGAGATACACTAAAAATAGTAACCAAAGAAATGAAGGCATATTTTTCGGAATAATTTTTATTTTGTTGAGGTTATTGAAAATTAAAAATAATATCCCAAAAGAAAACATATTTCTGAATAAAAGTCTCGCTATGCACGGAAAGTGTCTCATCAAACAGTGAATCACTCAATGCAGGAATAACAGAATTCTCTTTGATCTTCCCGAGCAAGTCAACCCTTTGGGAAGAAGCTAGCATTTTATCTCGTAACAAAAAACAAAGACTTGCAGCGTAGATTCCCCGGCAACACCAACGTGATCATGCTCTCGCTTTATACTCCTGTTGAAGAATGAATTGCAGGTAGAAATAAATGATATATAATTATGCTGTTTAAAACAGTCTTCAAAATAATATCTTTTGTTATCTTTTTAAAAAGGAACGGTTAGCTTACCATTATCACACATACGATTTGAATGTATAAAATAAATTTAACCAAGAACTGCAAGTACAAATCCTTTGCAGTTGTGTCACAGAATAGAAGAGAAAGAAGTAACTTCATAAATTGCTAGATAAAAACTTCAAACATTATAACGAGAATTATTCCATAAATATTTCAGACTTTTATCTTTATTATTGTTGTTTATAGCACGATATTTTAGCTTTCGTCAAGTGTGTGTTTTAAAGAACAATCATCTTTTGTTTTGCAGTAAGAATGGACAATTTCTATAATGGTAATGACTATTGTCATTATTTCGACTTTGGTCGAGATTCCTTTATAGAGTGGCGAACTTAAAGTCTCGTCTTTGGACAAGAGGAGAGGGTGATGTGGCATCATACCTTGGCTTCTGCTTAAGAGATATTTTTTCTATAAAAGTGTCTGTCTTTCTAAAACTGCTTCCGAGACATAACTCTATCGAGGATCCGCACTAACGTTAATCGATTGTCTATCGATTCTCTAGTGCAACTTATAACAATTCAATCGATTTTCAAATTATCGTTGACGCCTCTAGCAATGACATACACATCACAATATCCCCAAATCGAATCACTTGTGATATATATATATATATATATATATATATATATATAATATATATATATATATATACACTCTTAACAAACCATTATGACCAAAATATTAGTTAGACTATAAAAATCAAACCAAAAATCGGACGAAAAACATAGCTATAACTGTTATATAGCGATAAAAATTCTACGTTACTTAAAAATCGAAAACCGATAAGAGTAAACAAAAATATACAGTATAATAAATAAATAATAAAGAAAAAGTAAAATAAATTAATCTAAATTCATCCAAATAAATAAATAAATAAACTAACAAACCGATCCCGATAAATTAATCGTTTGAAAAAGCAAGATAATCAATGTAAATAAATAAATGAATAAACAAATTAAAAACTGCTCCCGCCAAAATAATACTTAGAATAAACTACAACAATCAACCCCAAATTTGAATAAATAGCTTTAATTATCTTCCCAAACTTAAACAAAACTATTAAATAAGCGATACAAACAAATTCTTACTACGTTAATAAAACACCGATTAAAATAAAAATGAATAAATATATAAGATAAGAATTAAAAATATAAAATAAAAATAAAAATAAAAAATAAAAATGAATAAAAAAAAGCAAAATAATTTAACCCAAATAAATAAATAAACAAATAAACGACTTCCGGTAAAATAACCGCAAAAATCGACAACACACAATGCACTATTGACCCGTATATATAAATAGCCACCCATTTACAAGAGCTAGTTAGGGTTAGGGGACGCGCTTTATTCCCTTGCCCCTCTTGCCTTCGGTCTGTCCTGCGAGTATCAGATTTTTCAAGCACTCTTTCCTTATTAAGTACCCTAAGAATTTAAACTTTTCCTTTTTGATATTAAGTATAAGTGTCCTTTTGTCTCCATTGTCTCAAAAGCTTAGTTGTTGTTCATATATTCAATTCATGGCATTCTCAGCATCCTTCTGTAGAACCAAATTTCTCTTGCTTCAAGTCTCTTCTTCATCAGCAATGAGATTGTCCCACATTCACTGCCATATAGGAGATTCAATATTACTTAAAAGTTAAGTACACTTTTCTTTATTTTTAATGAAATTTTCTTGATTCTCATTACTTGCTTAGCTTCTGGAAGGCATCTTTCGCTGTCGCAACGCGTTTTCTGATTTCGGTATTGTCATTTCTGACCTTAGTGAAGAAACTTACCAGTAAAAATGAATAAAAAATTATAAGTTTTGTCACATTCAATAAAACATGTATAAAAGAAAGGTTGTTACCCCCCATATATATATATATATATATATATATATATATATATATATATATATATATATATGCATTTTTTATGTTTATACGTTCTGTTTATGCATACAAATATTTAAGTAATTTCTGTGTTTATAATAAACAGTATTAATGACATTTACTGGCCTGAATGTCCGAGAAATTTTCATAGAAAATATGCGTCCTCCTCCAGGATTCGAACCTGTATCCTATAAAGAAACCGTCGTATAGACTGACGTGCTTTTACCGATTTATCCACATAGGAGCGTTTCGGTTATCAAGTTCGATTTTACTGTTTTTAAACTACAATTCTCCATGATTTTCTCTCATACATTCATATCTGCTCGATGCGTATCCAAATGTAAACAAATGACGTTACACATTATAAAATGGACAAAGTCCGACAATTATTTTAAGACATTTTATCGGTCATTCAGGCCGGTAAATGTTATTTAATACTGTTTATTATAAATAGAGCATTTACTTAAATATTTGTATCTATAAAAAGAACGTATAAACATAAATAATGTCTTAAAATAATTGTCGGACTTTGTCCATTTCATATATATATATATATTCCAGTTGCATAAGGTCTTTTTTAATTTTTTTACAAGCTTTCATCTGAGCATACAGCCACCATCAGGTATGAAAATATATTTATTCTTTACATCCAGGTAATAACAGGACAACGAAAGAATAGGTGTAATCCGAAAGATGTTTTATTGTTAATTGTTAGACATTTTGGAGCGTGCGGTCGCAACGCTGAGGTTGAATTTTTAAATTTTAAGATGGTGCGTTTTCTACTAATATGGTAATCGGAGAATTCTTTTGTACTGGTAGGTTTTTCAGTCAATGTGGCATGAACTAAATTGTTTATTATTATCCGAAAGTTGCACGTCGGATCAGTTATTTTAAACATCAAGTATGTGGTGCAGTTCAATTTACATTACACGAATTAATGATATAAATGGCGAGAATACATCTTCGCAAACAAATTTAATAAATGACATTAACCCCGAACCTGTAGATGAATGTTATGATCCCTGTTTATAAATTCCAGTTGCATAAGATCTTTTTTTAATTTTTTTACAAGCGTTCATCTGTGCATACAGATATCATCAGGTATGAAAATATATTTGTTTTTTACATCCAGGTAATAACAGGTAATGTAAATTGAACTGGATGTAAAAAAACAAATATATATATATATATATATATATATATATATATATATATATATATATATATATATATATATATATAAAGAAATATAGTCTTAAAGTGTGCTATATTTATGGGATAAAGTGCTCAATATCAGAGATAGAGCGTGTGTAAATATAAAAGTGAACATAGAAGTCAACACTTAGAGGCGACAGTCTGTTTCATGCTAGATGCAATCATCAGGCAACTCTGACGATTGCATCTAGCATGAAACAGACTATCGCCTCTAAGTGTTGACTTCTATATTCACTTTTACATATATATATATATATATATATATATATATATATATATATATATATATATATATATATAATCGTTTATTTTAGATGCCAAATATATTATTTTAAGATTATAAACTGTAATCCCGTTATAATATTTGACTGCACCAACATTGCGGTAACCAGATATTTTTTACTAAAGTTTAAATTACGTAACGGTCAGTCTATATTCGGCGTTGAAACTCCGAGTCGCGCTACCGGTGTAGTATAATATGTACATTATATATATATTTATATATATATATGTGTGTGTGTGTGTGTGTGTGTGTGATGTGTGTGTGTGTGTGTGTATTTATACATATGTGTGTGTGAGTGCTGTTATTACAGAGCGATACGGTTTCAATAAAAATCAGTGATTTGTTATTTTCTTCTTTGATTGATTTAAAAATGACGAAATCAGACAAATAACTTTTAAAAAAATGAGAGAACGCTTTTGTATTTTCGTCAATTTAGACAACTAATTCCCAAATGCTGCAGTCGCTCTAAAATCAATTGCCTCACAATACATCTCGTGTCGTTCCACTTTTTTTCGTGTCTAAGCGAAATGTAACTGTGAAATGTTAGGCAGCTTCTTTTGCCGATAAAACGAATCAACCAGAGAAACTGAACGAAATTCCACCATCAACATCTCCCCAAATAACCCGGATGTGTCGTATATAAATAAACGAATGAATATATAAACATTTGCCAATGAATCAGTAAAAGGAGGAATGTCAGAAAGGATCTGTGATTGTTTTTTTCGGCATTGCTGCCAGAATTGCTTCCTCTTAGTTAAGATTGGATTAAGATGAAATGGATGCAGTTCATTTATTTTACACGCAAGTCAGTGCTGGACTCTGGAGGTGGTTAGATTAAAAATGAATTTATGGTGATGACAATCACAGTGAAAATATAAAAGGTAATAAAAATAAAAAATTATAGATTCATTCCTTTACAGCAATTAGCTTCAGTATCGATTGCAATATATCCGATGTTACTTAGTTATTCACATTAGATAAAATTTCAAAAGAATCAGTGACGTAGGCTAACAAAAATTAATTTAATGAATGTAAAAAAATACTTGCATTTCTTACTTATTCGGACTGTTATCCTCATCTTCATTGCCATATTCACAACGTTTCGGCCGTTGTACGCTCCGGCCTTTATGTCTATGTCTCTCTCTATATCTGTCTATATCTCTCAGATGAGGTATTATGATTTCTTGCATTATTTGGACTGTTATACTCATCTTCATTGTCATATTCACAACGTTTCGGGCGTTATACGCTCCGGTTTTCGTCAGGTGATCGGAATTTCAAATCAAACCCTTTATTTCATCCATCGGGATAGATTGCTCTAGTTCCACGTGCCATGCCTCTTCCAGATGTCTCACTTATTTCCCTTTAACTCAACTATTCGAGTTTTTCGGTTCACCACTGCTGTGGTCTGAACTCAGAAATCTTTGGGTCTAGTCACTTTATCTATTTATGTAGATAGATAGATAGATAGATAGATAGATAGATAGATAGATAGATAGATAGATAGATAGATCCAAACATATTGTGATATAGAGAAATAATGAAATAACTAATATATATATATATATGTATATATATATATATATATATATATATATATATCTGTGTGTGTGTGTGTGTGTGTGTGTGTGTGTGTGTGTAATGAACAAACTGACATAGATAGATAGATAGATAGATAGATAGATAGATCCAAACAGTCTTAGAGAGATAGAGCGAGGGCTAGCTAGCTAGATAGATAGATAAATAATCAACAGAGTGAGATAGATAGATAGATAGATAGATTTGAAGAGGCTGATATATATATATATATATATAGAGAGAGAGATGGATAGATAGATAGATAATGAAAAAGACTGATATACATATATATATATATTTATGTAACGTAACGTAAATCATTCAAACGAAAAACAAATACTTTTTTTCGTTTGAATGATTTACGTTACATAAATTGAATACGCACTACATAATTGATATATATATATATATATATATATATATATATATATATATATAGAGAGAGAGAGAGAGAGGGGGGGGGTAGATAATGTATATATGTATATATAATGTACAGATAATATATATATATAATGAACAGAGATTGATAATAAAAAACTGATATATATATATATATATATATATATATATATATATATATATATATATATATATATATATATTTATATATATAGATAGATAGATAGATATGAACAGACTGGGATAGATAGATAGATAGATAGATAGATAGATAGATCCGAACAGACTGACATGTATGGATAGTTAAAGTGAACATGAATTGTCCAATATCTTCTGATCGCTTTCACCTTTAATCATCCATTATTGAAGAATCTATATCGGTACATCGAGGCGCAATCATCCTTGTCATAAGAGAATCAATTTTAGCAGCAAATATTTATTTTTCTATATATTCTCCTTCCTTGAACTTGATAAATGTCTTCTCTGTTGATCACTTGGATCGAAACTTATACAGTGAAATTTCAGATCATAATTCAGCTTCGAAATTATGAATAAATCCAACGTATACATGTGTTGTAATTTTATCTTATCCTCGTCCCCAAAATCTTGTAACCTAGGGAAGGTTACTGAATAGAAAAATCAAACAAAGGTTGGTAATGAACGATAATACTTAGGACAAGAACAACACATATAAGATTCGCCAGCGGCGCGTAGAATTAGTCAACTGCTAGAAGTCAAGTGAATTTCACAATGAATCTCCAAATGCAGGATATCTACCAACAGCCGCACACGGTTAGATGTGGCACAAGGCCGAATTTAATATGGGGTATCCAAGCCCGTAGGCTACGCCAAAAATTCCCCGTAGACCTAGTATAAAACGGTGTTGGGTAGCTGTTTCGCGAGACGATATTCTGCCCTTCGACATAGCTTCGTCTGGGGATCTTCCCTGTCCGGAGGCAGAGAGTTTAACCAGCACAGCTGGAGACGAATCTCCAAATACCAGACCAACATACAGTATTTACTACTGTACTTACGTGAATGGGGACATACCAATTATCGTCCGTAGGTATACTACAGCAATATGTAACTAAGATATTGCTTCATCAAAATGAAGTGTACCAACGTATAAATATTAAACCGTTTATTCTTTTAATTTTTTTTTTCAAACCCGTAGTCTTTCTAAGGCGGGGGCGGGGCATCAACAAGCTCTGTATAAAGTGAAAAGAAGGAACATTGATAGAAAAAGACAAAAAATACAGAAAAGATGCTGTGAATATATCATAAAACTATTTTGTCATGTGAATAGACAAAGTGCATTATTTACATTATTCGGACTGTTGAATTCACAACACTGTGGGTCTAGTCACTGGATCTAACCAATAGCTTTATCCACTGGGCCATGTATCCTTGGGTTGTGAGTTCAGTACCAGGCCACAGCAGTGGTGAAGCATAAACTTGGAGAGTTGAGTCAAAGGGAAATAACTGAGACAATAGGAAAAGGCATGGCACGTGGAACTAGAACAATCAATCCCGGTGGACAAAATAAAAGGTTCGGATCGAAACACCAGTCATCTGAAGGCCGGAGCGTACAACGGCCGAAATGTTGTGAATGTGGCAATGAAGATGAGGATAGCAGTCCGAATAATGTCAATAATGCAAATAATCATAATACCTCATCTCAGAGATATAGACAGATATATAGAGAGACATAGACATAAAGGCCGGAGCGTACAACGGCCGAAATGTTGTGAAAATGGCAATGAAGATGAGGATAACAGTCCGAATAATGTCAATAATGCAAGTAATCATAATACCTCATCTCAGAGATATAGACAGATATATAGAGAGACATAGACATAAAGGCCGGAGCGTACAACGGCCGAAATGTTGTGAAAATGGCAATGAAGATGAGGATAACAGTCCGAATAATGTCAATAATGCAAGTAATCATAATACCTCATCTCAGAGATATAGACAGATAGTTAGAGAGACACAGACATAAAGGCCGGAGTGTACAACGGCCGAAATGTTGTGAAAATGGCAATGAATATGAGAAAAGCAGTCCGAATAATGTCAATAATGCAAGTAATCATAATACCTCATCTCAGAGATATAGACAGATATATAGAGAGACATAGACATAAAGGCCGGAGCGTACAACGGCCGAAACGTTGTGAATATGGCAATGAAGATGAGGATAACTGTCCGAATAATGTAAATAATGATAGTAATCATACCTCATCTCAGACAGATATTGTAAAAATACACATCAAAAGAATTTATCTGAAAACGGTCGGGTGATTGATTTGTTTTTTACAGCTTATCTTCCCTTTGCAGATTACTTAAGGCCAGAAAATATTTTTAGATTCTAAGACTTCTTTTTTTAGATAATGATGATTTAATGATCTCAGTCTTACTAATTAACCCATAGCTGGAGGGAGAAGAGGTAGATTCATACTTTTCCCAATGGTATTCGAGCGTCAGTACATATAACCAACCCAAATGAATTCAGCTGACAGATGAAAAATTCTGAGCAATTATCCATTACAACACCCGCACATCCAAGCTTAGAGCACTTGCTATTATCAGACGTCACCCATCTAGATACTAACCAGGTTCAACGTTGCTTAACTTTGATGATCTTACGGGAACTGGTATTACAACGTGATGTGGTCGTAAGCCACTGAAAAGCAAATGCAGGAAGAACGAATAACAAATTCATTCGAAACTTTAAACTGAAAAATGAGTATTTCTGCATTGAAACAGAAAACAGGTGAGGAATGTCTTTTTCTTCTTTATTGTTTGGGTAAAGCAATTTTGTCAAAATGTTAATTGATAAACACGTCTCAGACAAACAGTTTAACCGGATTGAAAATTTCCGTCCATGTTGGATGGGCCAGAAAAAATGTAATTATGAGAAAAAACAGCGAGCCCCAAGTAAGGCGAAACAGATAAATCTGCATGAACATATCTCTATCTATAAAAGGCAGGATGTGTGTGTGTGTGTGTGTGTGTGTGTGTGTGTGTGTGTGTGTGTGTGTGTGTGTGTGTGTGTAACGAATGCACGGCCGCAATTTTCGACGGATTTGCACCAAGATTTACATGCACATGCTCCAAGTTAGCAATAAGGCCAAGACCGAATTTGCATTTCCCAACTCCCATCAATAGTGGAAATAATGAAATTTTTCATGCTTCTACGACAGTTTTCATGTAGTTTGCGGCCATTTTCTACTGACCAGGGTATAGGCAGGAAGATTCTATTGGCCAGCGTGAGAGTCAACAGCTGACTGACACGAATGTTAACTAGCATTCTAGCATGCAAAAAAATATCGATAGCTGCATTCGTCACAAGTGGGAAAAATTTAAATCTGCATGGCACTTTATTCCAATTGGCTCATTCGCTTGCTTAAACCCAACGTTGATTCTGATTCCGCAGAACTGGCGTGGGTGTGAAAAATTATTTGTTGTTAACATTCTTTTTTCATTCGGTTTTTCCAGTTACGAGTCCTTTTTTAAAACTGATCGTTTTGTGTTCATTTTGTTTAGTTCTTTTTTCGTAACAGATTTAATGTTTAGTATAGAGCTTAGAAAAAATTCGCAGTGTGAGATAGGCAAGAAGTAAGGCATGTAGCAACATCAGCACGGCAAAGGACACTCTTTTAAAGGCAAGGAAGGGCACAAATATTTTAAGTCAAGTGATAGCGATTGCTGTATGTGTCGTTACGATTTTTGAATCAAGCACTAGTATATATATATATGTATATATATATATATATATAGAGAGAGAGAGAGAGAGTGAGAGAGAGACGCACACACACAAACACACACACACACACACACACACATATATATATATATATATATATATATTTAACTTCCCGCATGCGTGTAGGTTTTTTTTTAATTTTGTCGACTGCACAGTGAAGTAGGGTCAGTTGTGCACCGTCTGTGAGAAAAAGAATACCATGAGGCAATTTACTCCGCCAGAAATTTGGAAACGGAATGCAGTACTGCTTGGCATTCGCACCGGAAGCTCCAATACGAACATTTCAGGGGGTCAATCGGAAGACAATTCAGAGGATTCGGAAAGAGGTGTATGATAAGAAAAGATCTCCCGATTTTGTTCGAGAAGGCTTCTGGTTCAACACTGAGGCTTAAATTAAGTACTTCTAGGATAATGCTGTCCTGGGTCAAGAGAGTGGCTGCTAGGAGACTCTATGTCTGACAACAGGACTCTGCACCATGTCACATAAGCAAGAGAACCCAGTCAATATTGACAGACATTTCTGGCGAACACATCATCCCTTACACCTGGGCACCTAACTCCCCAGACTGCAACCATCTTGATTATTATGTGTGGGGCGAAGTTGAGAGAGAGACCAACAAAACTCCTTGTAACACCAAAGATGAACTGAAGGCAATGATTATGGCAGCATTCATCAACTTAAAGAAGGAGACCGTCCAGAAGAGTTGCAGGAGATTCCGAAGTTATCTGGAGGACGTGGTTGAAGCCGATGGCGATTTTATTGAATAAATTTACTCTTTGTTATTTCAAGATATTTTTGTGTAATTTTGGTAAATATATCTGTTAAGATGAGATGTCAGTATTATTTTTTTGCGCAGAAGACAATTTATCTATCGCAACCTGTATATATATATGTATATATGTATATATATATATGTGTGTGTGTGTGTGTGTGTGTGTGTGTGTGTGTGTGTGTGTGTGTAAACAAAAGTAAAACTTTATGCGTTACGTTGATTTCTGATAATTTGAAATAGATAACTTGAATGCTGACGCACTCGGGCTGAGCCCGACAAGCCCGACCCCCGGAGTCGCCAGATATATATATATATATATATATATATATATATATATATATATATATATATATATATATATATATATTCTCCATGAAGACATTCATTTCTGTAGTTCACTGCTACTAGCAAGCAGAAAATTGTTTTTCAATATTAAACTTAAAATTTGGTGCTCAGAATGAGAATGAAAACTGATAAATTCCGTATTTAAATCCCAATTTTCTCTCATTCGGATCAGGAAAGCCATAACAAACTAAGATGAAAGCAAGTATCTAATTAGTTTC